>CM060920.1:591206589-591444089 GCA_030737875.1 Allium sativum
TGATACAACTGTTTTGGTTCAATTTCTACAACACCCTATGGTGGCCTTCAACAACCCTCCAATTTCAAAATCATTTCTCCTTTCAAATAGCGCACCTATGCAATCTATAGCACATTCGATCATACTCTCCACATCTTCACTGTCCTTTTCCACACCATAAAACCACCTATACAATACAAGTTTAACACCAACAACACGTACAGTACTAAATTCTAACATTCACCAACCAAACGGTTGACTAACTGATCATAAGGAACACCATTTCTCCAACCTTCATTATTTACCCCTAACTCTTTCACCAAACCATCACTACCCAACCACAAACCTCTGCAGCAACAACCTACAAACCCCAGGTTCCCAGACATCCTACATCCAACACCAACCTGTTTCAATATCTTCACTGTATTAGACCTACAACACCATCTTATCCCATCCAAACACCATTTCCAAAGCCACCCTCTACTTCAAACACAGCCTTCAAAACAACACTTCATCATAAGATCACCACAACTAAAACTGCAACCACTACAAGAAAGAGGCCACATAGTGATGGCTAAAAGTCATCGACGGCCGTCGCCAGCCGTAACCCGCCGTCGCTAAAAGTCGTCGCTATATATTCGGATGCTAAGCAAATTGCGTCGAGGTTAATGATGGCTCTGGTCTCCTTTATAGTGACGGCGAGTGACATGACACATGTCACATGAAAAAACGGTTATTCTTTCAACATTCATGGCCAGCGGTCGCTAACCATAGGCTTAAAAGTTGTCACAGGCCATCACTATGCATAGCAGAACTTGGTAAATTTGTTGTCGCCAGCCGTCGCTATGTGTAGCATATCTAGGTAAACTGATGTCGCTAACTGTAACATAGAGTGACCTGAAATCTGTCGTTAGCAGTTGCTAAACTGAAAATATTTTTCTGTTTCCAACTGCCATAAGGCCCTCAATCCACGCGACCCAAATCCAACCAATTTGCAACTCATATACGATCAAGTTCACAATCCATCGCCTCACATATACTCAAACTCAGACCATAAACCAACATATATGCTATAAACCAACTCATACGCGGCTAAATTGCTAATAAATGATAAATGAAAACAATAAACAGTCCAAACACCAACATCATGTCCACATAAAGTATACAAACCATCACAAACACGTCAAGTTCATGATTAATAACTAGTTTATATTTACAAACCAAGTCTAAAATCAAAAAAGAGGACAAGTACCTGCTCATCCTCGTCGTCGTCCTTGTCCTGGTCCTCGTCCTCCCAGATAGCAGCCCACTCGGTGGCATACGCCCATGCTCCTGAAGATATGCCGCAATCCGCTCGTCCAGCATGGTCTTGAGCTTGTTCTTCTGAAAATCCTCCAAAGCCACCACCTGTTGTCAGAGCACAGCGACCTCCTCCTCATCCTGACGCCTCGTATACGAGGCCTGAGTCCCCGCTATCTGTAATTATTATATTATAAGCGTGACTTGATAAATGTATTGTAAATTCATTATGTACAATTAATATTTAACATATAATACAAGATTTCTTTCTATATCGTCAGTATATTTCGATCAATAAATCATACATCGTTCTCATCGAATTCTAACCTATACATATATTACTTTCATATTCATTAATTTTCAAATTATATGGATTTGAGTATATATAACAATATTTGAATATGTTTAAATCCGTTAACACTTGAAACCTTTAATAGCACTTGGATATGTTTAAATTCTATAATAAAACGCTTTACCTCTATGTTTCTAGAACCGTAGTGTCTATTCCTAGTAGGCGGGTCGATGATGACGTCCCAAATACGATTGCACTCCTCTACGTCTGGCTCTTGACCTGACTGCGCCACTCGAGCATTTAACGCCACTGTATATTTCCCGTGTGATAGCGGACAATTATGTACACCAAAAATTCAATTTCAAATTAATAATGTGAAATACAAATTATTACAAGTGCTAACTATCACGGAACGGGACTTAGCGTCCGTCCAGGTATATGAGGTGTTACCCTTCTCGTCGGTCCGCTCGACGGCGTGAGTCCATGTAAACACCTCAGCAAGTGTAGGCTCCCGATGGAGAGTCGACATCTGAAATGATACAATATATATTAGTAATTTACCAATACAATTGAAAAAAGTTTAGAACTATCTATAAATTTATTTATCGTTCGTACCAATTCACGAGGGTGCTGTGAGAATGACTTAGACCCACCACGATGCAAAGTAGAACTTTTGAGTCTTTGCCCGATTTCGCTCTGAAAGCTCATGCATATTTAATTATACAATTAATTGATTGATATACAAGATAGAAATTAAAAATAAGCTTAATTAACTTACCTTCGCTGTTTTCATGGCTCACAATTGCTGGAAACCGCCGTAGACCTCCTCGCTCATCCATTGAGGCCTCTTTCCCGCTGCTTTTGCCTTGTGTATGTTGCCTGTATAATTTTTCCTTATCTTTTGGTTCCTTGCAGCGAGGAAAAGATCCATATCTTTATCCCTGACCCGTACATCAACTTATAAATTAACAAACAAACTTTATTACATAATTTATATAATTTTGTAAATGAGAAATATATTTATACTTATGAGAACCTACACGAGGATTGCATTCCAAATCTGCATAGTAATATCGTCCCAGTGGGCCCATGCCTATGTCAACCTGGCGATATATGCATTTCTAAACACTGATAAAACAACATCTCCAGGAATAATCTCAGAACCCCTTCAAAAAGTACGATATTAGCATTTAATAAGTTTTGAATACTAAACATTTACGAAGTAAAAACTTACCCTGCGGTCTTGGGTATGATCTCTACGACCGGACATAAATCCGGTGTTGTACCGCTCGCACCTGCCTTTGAACTATGGAAGTCAGTATTAAAGACTTTTGATATTTTTAACTTAGGTTATAAGGTGATTGTTCATTCGGGGGATGTGACGTACTTTTGGCATGATAAGTGGATTTCTTGTTTACCACTTAAAATTGAATTTAAGGAACTATTTAATATTTGTAGTTTTAAAAATGCTTTGATTAAAGATGTTTTTAGAAGAGATTTGGAACCCCCATGGGAGTTTTCTTTTAATAATATCTTAGATGGAGAAATGTTAAGACAATTAGCTTTACTATATGCTAAACTATCGTTATATCACATTGATGAGTATAGGGACTCTATCAGGTGGGAGATGAGTAAGAGTCGAGTTTATTCGGTTAATTCTATGTATAACTTTATAAATTTTTCGGGTATTTCATTTCGATCTTTTAAGTTTATTTGGAAAGCTAATTCTCCTCCTAAAGCTAAATTTTTAATGTGGCTAACCATTCATAAGAAACTTAATACGATTGAGCATCTAAAGAAAAAGAATATTATTAATGATGTTAAATGTTACTTTTGTAACCTTTGGTTCGAAGATGTTGATCATTTATTTTTCTCATGCAATTTCACAAATTTTATATTTAATATGGTTTTAAGGATATTTGTTTCTGATTATCCTAATTCTTATAATAGTTGTTTTGATTATTGGGATTTTTATAGGTTTGTTTTTAATGGTAGTAAAAGATACATTCTAGATTCTTTAGTCACTATAATAAGTTGGTTTATTTGGTTTGAAAGAAATCAAAGATGTTTTCAGTCTATTTCTGTCTCTACTAATGATTTAGTAATTAAAATAGCTTATAATTGTTTGGAATGGATGTCTAGTTCACATTACAAGTTATACCGGAAATTGGGATTTCAGAGGTTTTTGTTTAAGGTTAGACTTAATTTGTATCTATTCATTAGAATCAGTAGTTTTTTTCGTAATACATATCGCATTGATTGTTAATTGCTTTTATTAGTCTCCCATTGTATTCTTTTACTTCACATATTTGTATGAGAGATAAGTATGTATTAATATATATATATATATATATATATATATATATTAACATATGCATATTTCCATATATATATATATATATGTGAGTGTCATTTTATTGATAAGTTAGTTGAGTTTTCTGCAGATTCAGGGTGTTGATTATCAGGTAGTATTAGCAGTTATCTGGATGCATTGGTAGAAGTTCTTTCAGGTGCTCAGCATGATAGATTTTATTGGGGAGCTTTGAAGATTGCTGTATGGATTGATGATTCGTAATCCATTCAGATTTATGTTAGAGAGCTTCTATGTGATATTATATTTCATTTCTTTTGTTATTATATAGTGGTTATGGGTTATTGTATTGGAGTAGATATACTTCAATATCGGGTGGTGGCCTTGCCGGAATTCGATATTGGAGTAGATGGGCGGTGGTTTATCCGGAGCTCATCTATCTACGATCCTTACAACCCTAAACCAGTGGTAGGTTACATCTTGTAATCTTATGTGCTATTTGTTGGACTCTGTAGACATGTTTTTTTATTATATATTCATTTACATGTGTGCTCTCTTCTTCTCAGAAGATCACACATTTTTGTTTTCAAAAAAAAATATATCATTAAGCACATACATTTTCAAATAAACTCATATAGCATATATTATCAAATGCAACTACAAGACCCATTTACATAAAAGAAGAAGAACCAGATAATAGTCCATAGTATCGCCTTCATGGTAAAGTAAATGTATAGATAACCATAGCACATCATATAAGTTCACAACCAAGCACACCATATAAAACATATCATTGTACATCATAGCTCACAACATATTTAAACTTCAAAATATATGTAAACAATTAATGATACAAATAATATTCTTCTTCTTCATTTTCCGATTCAGTCTCGGTCTCATACTCTATATCGTTGTCCTCTGTACTCTCAAGTGCTTCTATTAAAACGTTTGATTCATCATTTAAAGACCCTAAATCTACATCATTAGCAATTATTATTTCATCATTTTGATTTGAATCCATTTGATATGCTGCATTGTCTAGAATAGTAGTTCCTTCAAACGTTAGTCTTGCCATTGTTTTAATTACAACAGACCAATCTGCTTTATCTCTTTTTAAGGACGGATACAGAGCAAAGTAAACTTGTAATGCTTGCTTTTCCATACAAAAGGATCATAATTATAGTAATGTGATGTTTGCTTTATTTCTATAAGCTTATAATCTTTATGCATGTTGATTTCAGTACCAGGAACATTGCTGAACCAGTTGCACTTGAATAGAACAACTTTTTCAATAGGATATATTTAATACGTCAACTCTAAAATCTGTGTCAAGACGCCATAAAGGTCTTTTATATGCTCTTCTGGATCATCACTATCTTTGACAAATACACCATGATTATACGTTAACTTGTCAGCACCATGGTCTTTTGTGTTGAATTTAAATCCATTAACGAAGAATATTGGATAAGTCTTAACATTTCTTTTTTATCTAAGCGCAAGATGTTGCAAACCTTAGTCATTGACGTAGTTTATCGGATCGTAAATGTACTTCGAGAACCATTTAGCAAAATCTTTACTAATATCGCCGTTTGGATTTTCTGATTTGTAAATACTACAAATATAAATGATTTTATTACTAGCTAAAAATTGATATACATACAACTGCAATAAAGTTAAAAATTTATAAACCTAACAAATGGCGCAACTTCAGCACAATTTAGAAGATCATATGTGTGCTACATGGTGATTTCTATCATCTAACCATATTACTACACATTTTCTAGAAGATCGTCCTTGTTGTCTAAAAACAGATAACATTGTCGGAAAAAAATTGCGTTCCATGGTTTCATCATTACGAGGACCACTTGCAAAAGATATGTTCACATGATCACTTAAGTAATGAGAAAAAAGAACGAAGATTCTTCTCCAAGATAAAATTTGCAAATCGAACCTTCAACTCATGTTTTTTCTCGTACTTTTTTCTTAAGATGATTCAGATACCTAATATAAAATTAATTCAATTTTGGAATTTTTAGGCCCAAGGACAAAGTCAACAAAAATTTTAGTCATAAGGACAAAAGGCTCTAAAATTTTAGCTTTAAGGACAATTTTTAGTATAAAGGGAGGAATTCAAGGGCCCACTATAATTTCATACTTTACACTAAACTTTGTCCTTATGCCTAAATTTTTTGCCTCTTGTCTTTTTGTCTTAATTTTTTGTTCATTTTTTCCTTCACACTATTTTCCTGTTCAATTTTTACTAATATTTCCTATCAAAAGGATACATGCATCCATATTGCACTGGACCTCGAAAAATTGCCTCGGATGGAAGATGAATAAGTAAATGCTCCATTACATTGAAAAATCCTAGAGGAAAGATTTTCTCTAATTTTCAAACCAATATCTGAATTTCTACTTCAAGTTTACGGAGATGATCAAATTTTAATGTTGCCGAACAAAGCTGTTTATATAATAGGTTTAACTCTGTTATAACACCCCACACATTTACAGGCAACAATTCTTTGAACACCACTGGTAACAAATATTCCATCATGATATGACAATTATGACTTTTCATCCCTCTCAGTTTATTGTTTTTATAGTCAACACATCTTCAGAGATTAGAGAAATCCCATTCGGACATTTCAGTACCTCAACCCATTTCAGTACAAGTTTTATTTGTTTGTTGTCTAGTTCATAGAATGCTTTGGGTTTTTTTATTGTCTTTGGGCTTTATATGAAGTTCTGGATGTTTACAATATTCTTCTATGCCACGTTTCGAATATATATCATCCTTTGTTTTTCCTTTGACATTCAAAACAGTATTAAACACGTTATCAAATATATATTTTTCACTGTGCATAACGTCGATATTATGTTGAAGTAGGAGATCTTTCAAATAAGGTACTCCCAGAATATACTTCATTTACACCAACTATGATTGTCGGATTTAACCGCAATTTCTGTCTGTTCTCCAGTCTCATGTATTTTGGGATAGTCCTTTACAATATCGTATATTTCTTCACTTGATCAAATTTTGGGTGCTTGCATAGCCATTTCTCTGTTATCTTTAATGTTTTATTTATCTCTTCTAAAAGTATGATTGACATGTAGAAAACAACGGTGATAATCAAATCATGAATGTTCCCTTCCATACCGTAAGAAAAATGCTAGCGTTTCTTCCATGAATAAAGGACAAGATAGACGACCGGTCGTACGCCAACCTGAAAGCATCCCATATGCAGGAAAATCACTAATCGTCCATAAAAAAAAGCGAACAAATGATTTTTTTTTCTTCTGAAATGTCATCGCAAAGTGTTTTCAACTTTTCTATTAATGGTTGTAAATAAACACTGATGCCTTGTTTTGGATCATTAGAATCAGGAACGACAACAGTGAGAAATATATATGGAGTTTTCATACACATCCATATAGGTAAATTATAAGGAGTAACGATAATAGGTCAAGATGAACATTTACTGCCAAACTGAGAAAATGATGAAAACCCATCCGTACATAAGCCAAGTCTGACGTTACGACTCTCTACGGCAAATGTAGGATACGTCCTACCAAAATGTTTTCATGCTTCTCCATCTGATGGATGTGTCAAGGTTCCATCTTCTGGTGTTCTCACGCTATGCCATCACATATGACATGCAGTGACTGAGGATTCATATAACCGTTGTAGTCTAGGGATGATTGGTAAATAATGCATTTTCGTATACAGAACTTCATTACCTTTCTTTTTTCTAGGTTTATACCTTTCCCTACCACATATTTTACAGTTTCTAAAATTAATATCATCTTTCCAATACAACATGCAACCTTTAATACAAGTATCTATTTTTTGGTACAGCAAACCGAAAGCCGACATTAGTGTTTTCACTTTGTAATGACTATCTCACATCAAATCATCGGGTGGCATATGTCTTTTTGCAGCTTGTACAACTGCTATAAATGCAGCTTCCGTAAGGTTAAATTTTGATTTCATGGTGATGTACTCAGCGGTTACTGATAATTCAGTTCCACTTTCATAACCATTCCACAATGGCCGCTTAGCTGAAGCCAAAAAATCATATATCTTTTTAGCTTCCGTATTTGGTTCTTCTTCAATATTGACGTCATCGTCGTCACCTTAACTGGTAGGGAATATTAACTGTGCTGCATCTTCCACCATATCTGCTACTGGATTCGTCATAACTAATTCGATCTCTGATGCCACAGGATTTATTGTAGGGACAACAAGTTCTCCATGACGACCCCATAAATAATAATTTGGCACAAAACCTGAGTTATACAAATGCACTTTAACGATGTCTGGTTTCCAAAATCTCATCAGTTTGCACTCACTACACGAGCAATGAAGCTCCTCATAATTTCGATTATTAGATACTGCAAATCTAACAAATTCATTTAAACTATTGTAGAAATGTTCGTTCACTGAGCCTTTCATTCCAACCTCATACATCCAACTACAGTAATGTAATAATCGAACATTTTTCCTGATTTAAAAACATATGTCAATGATTTCGATAACACATACATATATTATTATAAATCCTTTTGGGACTAAAGCTTCTATGCACCACACTGTCATATCTCGATAGTACATCACTTCTCTTCTACACACTCCTTCTGTATAAGCAGTACTACACTTCTCTTCTCGAGAGTATTTCATTTTGGATTTCTCAACTAAACGATAAACTTTAAAACTTATCTTTCTAAAAATTCCTATTTTATTTTCTTAAAATTTATCCTTTGATTTTATTTAATAAATCGTTATAGTTCAAAACAACCACACCGCGATTTTTAAAGAAAAATGATTTTGACATAATTCCAAATTTACTATATGAAATCTAAAATTTTCTTTTCCATTGCAGAACTACAATCCAACAGATTTTTTTTCATAGATTTTCGATCTATATTTTATCACATACACTTATTCAAAGTTCAAATTGTAAAATTACGAACTGTCGCTGCGAATTTTGTTTGTTATAATTATATTCAATTTAAAATTTATTTAATTTACAACTTAGACATCAATAGTGATTTAATTGTCAACATGGTATAAATTAGCACAACATAACATAAATTTATCACGGTATAAATTGTTAAGTTTAAAATATATTTTTCTAAAAATTCCTATTTCATTTTCTAAAAATAATTCATTATAGTTAAAAACTACCGCATCTAAAGAAATTTGATTTTGACATAACTCAAATTCTACTTGATGAAATCAAAAAAAAATTACAAAACCGCAATTCAGCAGATTCAGAAGATTTTTGTTTCGGAGAATTTCGACCTATATTTTATTAGATATACTCATTCAAATTTCACACTGTAAAATTACGAACAGTCGTTGCGTGATGAGTTTGTTTTAATTATATTCAATATATAATTTATTTAATTAATAACGTAGAAATAACAGTGCTTATTCTTACGATTTTACTTAGATTTTAACATTAGCACCAAACTATTTTCAAAAAGTTTGCCATTACAACGGCGCCATTATGTAGCACCGGAGTAACGTCTATGCATTACTCCTCTCCTGACATGGCTTGCACCATTAACAATTTTTTTATCCAAAAACGTATATACCAACAACTCCTTTAATAGGATTACCAAACCCATATACAACCATTTAAGAACCATATACAACAACGTACTTTAAATAGTTTTACCCCAATTATTTAAAATTACCAACACCACTAATCCGAAAAGCAAATGAATCATTACTCATTACAAACCATCATTGCAGTAACAATGAAAATCAACTACAATTCGAATAATATATCACTAGGTATTAGTATCCTACAGAAATAAACTAAATTCATAAAATTTATTAATCGATTTCTAATCGATGATAACCTAAATAGCTTTAAAATTTAAAATCTAATTACCTATATTATAAATTCAATATCAATAATTGATTGCTATCTGTAAAACAATTGTTCATTAACACATACATACCCACAAAATCAACTAGCATACAATATTCATCGATAAAAAACTAAATCCACATTTTAGGGTTTTCAATCATTACTAAATCAACTACATTAATTCAACAATCATTGTATGGATCACATAACATATACAATTAAATAATTGCTAATTAACTAATTTAAGAAATTAGGCTAGAAATTATACTAGGAAGAGAGGCAGCAACTAGTGGAGGTAGGGAAGGGAGGCAGCAGAAGGCATGCGTCAGTCGGCGTCCGCAGCGGCGGCGATGGCAGTGGCGGTGAAGGTAGAGTTTAGTTTTTTTTTTGTTTCGTTCACGCGAACTGAAATTGGGAGAAAGGGAAATAGGAAATTTTCATATAGGCTCGCGGGTTTATTTAGTTAGGTGATGGCTGGCAACGACCGCATTTTTAACCGTCACCAGCCGTCGCTAGCATCTGTGACTAATCAGACTGTTTTTTGTAGTGAACCACATGCACAATGCCTCAATACCACAACTTCATCACCTTCTTCGGCAGTGCCAACTTCCTTTTACCCTTTACAAACATCAGTCAAGAAACATCCTATCAATCCCTAGCAAACAAATGGTCCTCCTTCCTCAATATTGAACAACCAAACTCCTCGCCTCATCCAACAGAAAACTAGAACCATTGCCCACACTTCACTTCAGATTGCTCCACCCACCTTTGTCAAAGTTCTTCCTCTACCCATCAAACCCCTTACCATCAGCCATGTAACAACCGAGGTTTTTACAAATAAAATAATAAATTTATTTAGATATTTAAAATGATTAATTTTAAGATTTAGCGACTTGAAGCTAATTTAAATGAGAATTTGGTTATCGGATTAACTTTTAGTTGTTAATCTTAAGTTTAAAATCCAGTTAAATTTGTTTTGAAGATTATGTAAAATTCTACATAATATATACAATAATAATAATTTTTAATCAATGAATTTTAGTGTTTGGAAATCAATTTATATTTTATCTATTTGATTTAACAAATGAAGACGACCATTTTTCAAATGACCTTCGATTTCGACGAAACCATTTCCATTTGATCCAGAATAATAAACTATTAGAAGATTCCAATTTTCATATAAATCAGAGTTATTGTGTGGTCGTGCATGACAAAAATGTCTATCGACTAACGATTTGAAAATATAATAGGCATTTTGCAAAGGTCAGTTTTATTTTCATTCACGTCTTTCATTAGTTAATAAACCGTTTTAGTTTAATTAGTTGATCCACCACTATTTTGTAAGCTAATCCACAAGTGGATTAACTTAAAGACTTCATGTTAATTCATAAATCTATTTGACATACTATTGGAATTCTTAAGCCTTTTTTGAAATACAAGTTCTAACCAGTACAAGAATATAAGCCTAATTTATCTTTTTCTCTAACCCCATATTTTAATAAAATAAAATATGAAAACATGTAAAGAAGGAAAAGTTAATCATGTAGCAATCAATACACCTATTTTGTCAACATGTATGGTAGTAATGAGGAAAGAGAAATTGTCTTTTATTAAGAAGGCAGTTGCCATGGAGTATGAGTTTGTTCACCTCACTTTTGGTGAGGTGAATAAAACACCGACCCTGATTGGTGGAAATCAAGAGTGTCCAGTATGGGACCCACTGACTGCCAGCAATCGGGTGGTAGTCATTTGTTCACCTCACCAAAAGTGAGGTGAACAAACTACTACTGGTTGCCATGTCCCTGGCAGAAATGGTGCACCTTCTCCAGTACCACTAGGCTCTGAGAAACTAACTTTTACCTTGGGATAATCCTTTGACTCTCCACCTTTGACAGAAGCATTAGGAAATTGTTGGATAAAACGTTTGAGATCTGGAGATGCACTATTTACATCTGTCCAAGATTAGCATCAGTTACACCTCATCTCATCTTAACACAATCACCCCAGCACTGCACCTCATATCACCTTAACAAGTCTGCAATTTAATTACACTTCCATTTTATGTACACAAAGAAAAAAAAGAAATGCTATTGAATATATTTTTTAAAGTTAAGCGCAAAAATTTTATTTCTCTATTCAAATGATTACAATATGGACTATCACAATATAAACAAAAATACAAATAACAACAAAGTAAAACACAATTTCACCATACTCAAAAAAAAAATCCTAGACTAAAAAACTCTATTGATCTTAATGACGCAGGCTTCCTTGAAGAAACAGCTCTGTACCATCTGATCCCACTATTACTAAAGCATCCATTATATACTTCAACATACTACCATTTTCACTAAAAAAATTCACAGTTTAGTATACTCAGAAAACTCCAAATGTAAATCCCTGTACAATCCAGCAAGCAAACATACCACTTTACTTTTAATACCATGCGAACGCAGACCCCATAAAATCACATCAAAACAGTGAAGGATCATACATTGGGTTGCTCCTAGTATGCCTTCTAGAAGTCTTCAGGTTTGAACTTAATGGAACCACGTCCTCAGGAGTATAATCAACCCCTTCATCCAAATCATCTGAAAATTTTCCTGATAGTTTAATGTTCTTGGATCTAGAAGATGTCGTTGAACTCTTAAGGACAGCTGTAGATAATAATGACGGATCAATAGCTGGAAATATTGGACCAGCACCAGTCACAGCAGGGGGTGGTAATTTGATACTGGACGGAGGTTTCAAATGTGAGTAAGGATAATATTTGGCTTGAGATGAGGAAGCTTTACCAATTGAATTAGAAGTAGAAGCATTCGAAGTCTTGTCTCTCTCAACAGCATTCTCCTCTTCGTGAAACAAAGAGCTTAAGCCAAAATCCCCTGTGAATCCTGCGTTTCCATCTTTATTCAAAAGAGAACCAGGAACTCTACCTTGAGTGCCAACATTTACATTACTACCCAAACCATCATCAACGTTACTAACGTTATTATCATCATTAGCATTACTAACTATAACATTTACCTTACCTATATCCTTAGTATTTTCTGCATTATCCTTGTAACCTGTATCAAGACCAGAAGAAGTGTCATTCACCTTAGCACTGTCATCTCTATGAGAAGAATTGCTTGCATCGAGGCCAGAAGATAAATCATCCACCCTTGCACTATTAGATGTACCAAAAACATTTTCTGGCTCTTTCTCTACTACATTCTTCATTCTCCATACCATTTTCTTTTTCGACACAACTTTGGTCCACCCCTTCTCTCCATAAACAGATTGAGAGTTGCTGTCAAACTGCCTGTTGTTCATGGTATTATCAACATTATGAAAATAACCATCACCATCACAGTGCTTACCATCAACCCCAATATCCTTTCTACCCATATCACAGTCGACCGTACGGTGACCAAAGCATTTGCATTCAACACAAATACTCGGCTTCCAGTCATATGAGAGCTTAACAACAGGACTATCACGTAATTCAGACAACTCTATACAATCAGGCAAATCAGCTTCAGGATTAATTTCAATAAGCCTTTGCATATCTGATTCTCTGCAATTTCTCAGTGCTGTAATCAAAGCAAATCAGCCTACCAACATACGCTAACCAATTTATCCCAATCAAAGTCCAAAGAATTAGTGGAATATTAGAAAAATGGATCCAGATATGAACCTTTTTAATCTGCTTATGAGAGCCGCCAATAGTCGGATCCCATTGAGTAATTATAAACATACGGCCTCTAATGAGTACTGGATCTGATTGAAGAATCTTAACTCTATCATGCTCACTTGCAAAATGGATGTAGAAATTCATACCATCAGACTTTATATTAAATTCCCCCAACTATCTCCAACGTGTTTTCAAAAAATTTACTACAGCATGATAGGGAAGCGTACCGTCTAAGAAAAACCCTACAAGATGATTGCTCCAATATTTGAGGCCCTCTTCTTTTAACAGATCTGATAGCTTCTTAGATCCATCCTTGACAATTTCAAACTGAATCGGTTTATAGTGACCAGCATTCCTAGGAAGCGAACGAAAAGAGAAGCAAAATCCGATTTACTCGAGAGTTGAACAACTTTAGGATATGTTCAACTGAGCTTCTGGTGTCGGATCTGATGAATATTGATGCAAATTAACACTAGAACTATTCGCAAACGATGCATTTCCTTGAGCAGAGACAGAAAGGATGGAAGGATGAGGAGCATAAGAGGTGGAAAAGAAGAAGTATCGAAGGAAAAAGAAGTTGGAATCGCCATTAAGCCGCCATTTTTTTAATCGCCAATTATTTTATTAATCAACTAATCCAAATTTCAAACTGTGTAGATTTGGGGTAAGCTAATTAGAAGCTGTAAGCTTAGATATTTTCTGGGTATAGCAAGCTCATTGAAATGCTATTGAAATTCTCCATTAAGAAAAATAATGGATAAACTAATTAAATTTTAAATGTTTTCAAGAATCAATGATTCTATTTTATAGGATGGATTAATTGATTAAAAATGTGCATTTGAATAAAATTTACCTTTTGCAAACCATATCGAAATTAGACAAAACTAGCTTTATCGGTTTCAAAATGATAAATTATTGTATGATTCAAGTTTCATAACAATCAGACGATCTGTGTAGTCGTGCTTGCATGTAACATTGGACAAACAAAGCATGTGAATTTAAAATTATAAAACTTTGCATATAAAATAACTTTACATGCAAAATCTAATTCTTCCACACTCGAATCGAAGATATTTCCTTAAACCGAAAACCAGCCGCCACATAAAAGAGAAAATAAATAAAACTCCTTCTACTTCAAAAATATCAAAAAAATTTAGGAAAGTTTCAAAGCAAGTGATTTTGCAATTAGGTAGCCTAGATCTATGCTCGGTAAAGGTCGGTGGTGATGTGGTTTCTTTTTTAGGGGAGTCAAGATTGAGTTCGGACTTGAGATTGTAACTGGTTATTAGGAGAGGTGTAATGTCCCGTATTTTCTGACCATTTATTTGAAATATCTTATTTAAAATATTGATTTGAGTTTAAATATTGGGATTTGACCATTTTAAATTGAATATTTAAATTATATTGTCTGGATATTCTACAAGATTTAAAACCAATCTAAGGCTTGTAAACACACATGCACAACTATCGAAAAATTTATGCTTTGGACATAGAAATCATACATCGATTCAATTCAATTCGGACATGGATTCCAAGACAACGTACTGATAATTGATGTTGAACGTAATATAGTTCAATCTAAAGATATATTATTCTATTTGAATACATATGATGATAATTACTTATTATTAGTAGGGTTGCTTTTATTGGGATTAGTATATTTTACCAGTTCAATATGAAATGTAAAAATAGATAGTTTTACAAATAATATAGTTAAGGAATATGGTTTTAAATTTTGATAAGGATTTAAAATAAGAATTTACTATTAAACCATTTCATATTAATACTTTAGTGAAATAACCTATAATCATATTAAATTTCCAACCAAGTTGAGATTTTAATGCTCGAAGACAAGGACGACAAAATGATCAAAGTATTGTCACTAATCCAAGGGGGTAACTAGCTATGATCTTGTGTATCATACAGTCCATATTGAAGTTTCAGTTCTAGACAAAAGAAGTGTGTATAAGATTCACGCAGCAATACACCCAGAACTGATATGAACAGCCATCTCAAAATCCAAACTTTGGTACAACAAATCAGAAAAAGAAAAAAAAACAGTAAACAAACAAAGGAAAATCAGAATATATTTACCACATCAAACGTATACAGAAAATCTCATGTATCGTCACAAATTTCATACATATAAAAAAGGAAAGAAAATCAACAGCGATACTGTCCAGATCTCGAAATTGATAAACAACTCTTAACTGAATCAATACATGTGCAAAATCCATTTCGAACGAACCAAAGATATTGTAAATCCTTTACAAAAATAAACTCAGCAAAATCTCAAGCACC
This sequence comes from Allium sativum, assembly GCA_030737875.1. Classification (NCBI taxonomy): domain Eukaryota; kingdom Viridiplantae; phylum Streptophyta; class Magnoliopsida; order Asparagales; family Amaryllidaceae; genus Allium; species Allium sativum. Next base: position 591,222,327 of record CM060920.1, read on the forward strand.
ACTCTCCATTATGCAGTCATCACCAGTAGGTCTGATCTGGAAAGAAGAAAAAGAAACAGCTATTAATAGCTAAAATATATATATAGGAATGTAAAGTGGAAAATCTCGAATAAGAAAAATTCCACATGGGAACAGTAATGCTATAGCTAGGAGCAGTAATAGGAACAGCTATGAATTTATATTTACAGAATCGAAACAGATTTTTTTCAGAAATCCTTTGTACAAACAAATTACCATTTACTGTATGATGGACAATCCAATTCGATAGCTGTATGTTTCAAAGACAAGACCAAACGATTAAACAATAACAACTCAATGGATTTATAGCTGTATCAATCTACACATAAACAGTCGGTCCATGGAAATTTCTGAACACAGACAGTACATAAAATCCATCAAAAAATCCTAGCCTTTACTGTTGAACATCACAACCCAAGTATCAATCAGTTCGGCCATAGCAAAGTTGAAATGAAATAACAAACACCTATAAACTAGGCACTGCAAACCCAATCCATGATTTTACAAATCGAGATTGACGTTGCTCTCATCATGATAATAATCGCAAGTATAAATACCGACCACCATCGTTTTTTTTAGACACAAGCAGCAAAGAATGGAACCCAATTCGAAAAAAATCAAAACAGAAAATCACAAACAAAATAATACCGAAAATACTTATCTGTTTGGGAAGGGACTAAGGCTCGATCCAGTCTTCCTCTTGAATCGTCGGACTGGTTCTCCAGGAATCATAGGGTTTGCGGACGAGGGTTTGAAGAGTAGGGGGCGGAGCAGCCAAAGCAGGAAGACGAGAGAGTGCGTTCGAGTTCGCTCGAGGAAGCAGCGATGGAGGAAGAGTTTGGTCATGGGAGGGTTTCGGTTTTCTGGAGTTTTTGTGGCGGCTACAAAGTGATTAAGGGGACCGATATTTTAGGGTTTTAAGTGAAAAGGGGGCGGGTTCATTTGGGTGATGGGCTGGACAAAGTTGGGTAAGGCCCATTTCTTTATTTAAAAGTTTAATTAGTTTAAGTGGTTTTAAAAACTTCATATATTAATTTCGAACACGTACGAAATCAGATTCCGACGAAACGAAAAACACCAGGACCCTGAAGACGAGTACTATGCGATGGATGAGGATTGAGCTGGGCAGGCAGCAGCTGGATTTTTCAGAAAAATAAAACGTCGTTTAATTCAACTGAAAACAAGCCGATTTATCGACGAAATAAAATTCAAGGTGAGTTAAACTCACTCAGTTATTTCCCGCTTATATTTTATAAGTTGGGTTTTTATTTTTGTGTGCTATGATTGCTAGTGATTGACTGATTGCTGATATATTCAGTTATTGTTAAACTGATGAAATCAAACGTCGTTTAATTTCAGTGAAATCCAAATCGTTATTTTTAACGATTGGTTCCAATTGAGGTAAGTTACCTCATTGGTCACGTTTATAAAATAAACGTGTTTTTAACAAATGAATTGTTTGATTGATTGTTGTGGTCGACCTTGAAGTGTCGTTATAAACTGTTATGAGACCATTACTGAATTGTTTTGATGGTTGAATATTGACCTGATGATTTACCATTTGTTTGGTTTAAACCAATGGGTATTATTGGTTGAGTGGTTGGCAGTACATGGCCTGTGAATTTACCGTTTTATAAATATCGATCTACTATCAGATAAATCGACGAGATAAGTTATAAAATTTATTTTATAACTGAAAATAGATTTTTAAATCTATTAATTGATGTAAAGTTGTAAAAAAGGAAATAAATATTTATTATTTACGAATTGAGTTATAATTGGTTTTAAATGATTTTACAAAGAAAAGTGATAAAAGAAAGAGTTTATAGAAGTTGACAGCAGAGAAAAACCAAGGTTTTACGTACGGGTTGGATTACTTAGACAATTTGTTTTTAAACAATTAAAAGTTGATTTTTATCAATTAAGTTACTTGATTAATTTAAGAAACGGGAAATGACAAAGGGATTCAGTTAACTGTTAACTAATATATATATGGTTGGTAAAATCCACCGTTCGAGTAAAATGGACAAAGGGATAGATATTGATTTAAATATTCGTTAAAGTGTAACGAGTAGAGTTAGAAATTTGTTAATCTTCGATTAACTAAAATCTAAAGAGAATGTTGAACTGGTTATTGTTAATAACCTGAATTATTTTGAGTAAGCTTGTAAAAGTAATAATAATCCTATTTTTGATTTGGGCAAAGTTAACTATATTTTGATATAGTTAATGATAAAACTAATTATCCTTTTAATTTAAATTGATTTAAAGAAATGAATTCAATTTAAAGTCGAGTAAGAAATAATTAGTGGAGATAAACTCGATTAAGAGATTATGGGGTGTTTTATGACCCAAGTGTTCGACGAACTTGGTAAATGAAGTTGGTAGGTAGGTATAAAGATTTAAATAAGGATTATACTTAATGTTTCAAATTAAGTAAGGCGAATCCGAATTGGAATGATACTTTAAAGGGGTTAAGTGATGAGATGTTCGAACAGGAGTTTCAAATATAAGGAAGGTTGAATAACCCAGATTTGAAATCAAGATTTGAAACGAAATTTAATATCGATAGTTATGTAATAAGCTAATATTATTCTGAGGTAAGAACGGGTTGATCAAGGTCTGAGAGGTAACTAAAATACCCCAACTTGGTTGGCCTCACTATTATCAAGGGACGGTATTAGTTTGGTGTGCGTGAAGGTGATGAATTGGTTTTATCTTATACAAGAAATATTGAACTCTAATGCAAGGATTTGGGAAATTAAGGAATATTGCAATATTGGATTAAAAGGGAATAAGAATATTGACTTTAAATTTATATCGAACATTTGTTATTTAATTAGAGTTGATCGAATATAGTAGAGTAAATCGAACGTTGTTAGTCAGAAAGAGTTGCCATTACGTACGACTGCTAGCGTAATTTGCAGGGCTGCAGATAGCCTACGGCGGTCGGATGTTTCCTGAGGGAATCAGGCGTAACCATTGTGATCGCTGCGATCTAGAGTCAAGCGAATAGAGTTAAGTCGAATATTAGAATTGATCAACGATTTTGTTAAATATATTTTTAAAAGGCCAAGTCATGTCAAGTACCGAATCAGTGAAATCATTTTTGACACATGTGTTATTTGATAGTTAAGTCACCGACTATCAAAACCTGACCAATTCGCTTGTTGGTATGGAAAGACCGGGATCGGATTTATATTCGAAAACCATTCCGACCAACAAATACGTGAAGAGATCAGAAGATGATCGAGATGGAGCATTGAAGACCGTGGATCTTCATAAGCGGAAGGACTGCTAATAATCTTTGGTGAGCTCCTAGAGATAAACTGTGGTTCGGTCGTGGTTGGAATCCACGGATTGCAAGGACTTCTCGCTACTGATCCATGGGGTGATTCCTATATGAGATGCAGTAGGAGGGTGCCTTCGGTTCATCCTGTTCCTGGATGAATTGTATGGACGAGTGTCTGACAGAGTATTTCCAAAGGGAATTACGTACGTTGATTTCTCCAAACGTACCATAGTTGATGGCGGAGAAATGGTTTTCTCTAGCCAAATAACTAGAGTATTTTTGTCGACGTCAATTAGTGATATCCAGAGGATCTGACGATGTGGCATTCAAAGTGTATGGTGATCAGATGTGTTCTGACCTCAAGCCTCATCAATCGAGAGATGACAAAAATCGGGCAGGCAGCATGGCTATGTGGGTCGCTCCCATTAGGGTGTATAATCACCTATCTAGAGAAATTCCTTTTGTTTCTTAATCTATCGATTCTGCCCAATCGGGAACGGTGGTTTGAGCCCAACCGTTGGTGATATACATTCGATACACTCAAGGGAAATGAGTGGTCGGTCATGTGAGGGCCGAGTTGCAAGACGTTCTTGTTGAACCCTGTGTATTCGCCTCTAGAGGTACACGTGCGGAAGGTGGTCCCATACCTTGTCAAGTTGGAAATCCAATATCCAATAAGCGCCCGCGGTTTTCGATTGTATACTATATACGGGGAGCGTGAGATGCAAGTGTTCCTTTAGATTTGCCAATTATTTGTATTTAGACATTATTATAATATCAGAAAAGATATTGATTTCGAAAACTGATTTGGGTTATCGTAAGGTAAAAACCGTCCGTGTTTATGTGTGGATCGGTCTTACGATTATCTTTTTCTTTCGAAAGGATTTTAACTTTAAAATCAAGATGTGTGATACCTTAATGCCGTGCGAGTTTTTCTCACTCTGGTCCACCAGACTGACCCGGTGTTTTGTAAATGCTCGGGTTAGACCGAGGTGTACAAGTTCAGGTTATCAGGTACTGAGAAGTCCAGAGACGAGCTGAAAATGTTCAGATGAATGATATACTGCTGTGTGATTATATGTATATAAGGAAAGTTTATCAAAACTGTCCAGATGTGTGTTGTACTCTGATATTGTAAGTATTTGCAAAAGCTCTCAATAAAGGTCTATTTCTGTATTATATTTTGTTCCGCTGCGATGTGAGGCTCTGTGTTGGTTCTTCTTCTTCCTCTATTCTAATATTCTTTCTTTCTTATCTCACCCTCTACCTTCTTTCTCATAACTATCGGGTGTTTTCGATACTTGGATTTTGGCAAGTGATACGGGTTTAATGTATCATTGTCGAAGTCTGGGCGCCGAACCTGCTGGGTCGTTACAGTTGGTATCAAAGCTATTGGTTTAGTGATAACCTTGGCTCTGTGGCGTAACTCGATAGAGATGGGGTTAGTAACACCCTAGATTGAGTTTGAGTGTATATATATGAGAGCGTATGTGTAAATTTTATATACAAATGTTTTGTATTGTGTTATTTAGTCGGTTCAAGTGTTGAAAAGCGTTGAACTGATAAGGGACACAATATTGTTTTGTAAAGAGGGTAAATGAAATAATTTTACCCAAAATTTATTTTTGTATTGAAAAGAAATAATTTTCTCAAATTAATTAGACATGTTGTGTTAGTTGATTTTGAATAAATTCAAATTGGATTAAGGATTTGAATTTGAAACTTAACTGGGTTAGTGAAATTGAATTAAATCATTAATAATTCTATGAGAATTAAATTAAGAAATGATGTTGAAATTAAATAAAATTGATTTAAATAAAGAATAACTAAATAGAAATCAATCGAATATAAATTGGTTGATATTCAAATTTGTTAAAGTAAATGTGAATTTAGTTGATTTGATTGGATTATTGTGCCTTGATTGTTGATTGATTGTTGTCCTCTTATTAGATTGGCTGAATGAAATTTATCCATGGTTTAACGAAGAGTAAATAAACTAAAACCCAGTAATTGAAGTGATAATTAAATATTTCATATATGCGTTAGAGTATTTTCGATATTTTTGAAAATTTTGGTTACCAAAATAAATTGGTTTTACTTTGAAGATAATTTTTTTTTTTAAAGTTAATGGAATTTGCGATATTCTTCTTACCTTAGCAATTTCGAGGACGAAATTATTTTAAGGGGGAAAGAATGTAATGTCCCGTATTTTCTGACCATTTATTTGAAATATCTTATTTAAAATATTGATTTGAGTTTAAATATTGGGATTTGACCATTTTAAATTGAATATTTAAATTATATTGTCTGGATATTCTATAAGATTTAAAACCAATCTAAGGCTTGTAAACACACATGCACAACTATCGAAAAATTTATGCTTTGGACATAGAAATCATACATCGATTCAATTCAATTCGGACATGGATTCCAAGACAACGTACTGATAATTGATGTTAAACGTAATATAGTTCAATCTAAAGATATATTATTCTATTTGAATACATATGATGATAATTACTTATTATTAGTAGGGTTGCTTTTATTGGGATTAGTATATTTTACCAGTTCAATATGAAATGTAAAAATAGACAGTTTTACAAATAATATAGTTAAGGAATATGGTTTTAAATTTTGATAAGGATTTAAAATAAGAATTTACTATTAAACCATTTCATATTAATACTTTAGTGAAATAACCTATAATCATATTAAATTTCCAACCAAGTTGAGATTTTAATGCTCGAAGACAAGGACGACAAAATGATCAAAGTATTGTCACTAATCCAAGGGGGTAACTAGCTATGATCTTGTGTATCATACAGTCCATATTGAAGTTTCAGTTCTAGACAGAAGAAGTGTGTATAAGATTCACGCAGCAATACACCTAGAACTGATATGAACAGCCATCTCAAAATCCAAACTTTGGTACAACAAATCAGAAAAAGAAAAAAAAAACAGTAAACAAACAAAGGAAAATCAGAATATATTTACCACATCAAACGTATACAGAAAATCTCATGTATCATCACAAATTTCATACATATAAAAAAGGAAAGAAAATCAACAGCGATACTGTCCAGATCTCGAAATTGATAAACAACTCTTAACTGAATCTATACATGTGCAAAATCCATTTCGAACGAACCAAAGATATTGTAAATCCTTTACAAAAATAAACTCAGCAAAATCTGAAGCACCACTGTCCATTATGCAGTCATCACCAGTAGGTCTGATCTGGAAAGAAGAAAAAGAAACAGCTATTAATAGCTAAAATATATATATAGGAATGTAAAGTGGAAAATCTCGAATAAGAAAAATTCCACATGGGAACAGTAATGCTATAGCTAGGATCAGTAATAGGAACAGCTATAAATTTATATTTACAGAATCAAAACAGATTTTTTTCAGAAATCCTTTGTACAAACAAATTACCATTTACTGTATGATGGACAATCCAATTCGATAGCTGTATGTTTCAAAGACAAGACCAAACGATTAAACAATAACAACTCAATGTATTTATAGCTGTATCAATCTACACATAAACAGTCGGTCCATGGAAATTTCTGAACACAGACAGTACATAAAATCCATCAAAAAATCCTAGCCTTTACTGTTGAACATCACAACCCAAGTATCAATCAGTTCGGCCATAGCAAAGTTGAAATGAAATAACAAACACCTATAAACTAGGCACTGCAAACCCAATCCATGATTTTACAAATCGAGATTGACGTTGCTCTCATCATGATAATAACCGCAAGTATAAATACCGATTACCATCGTTTTTTTTAGACACAAGCAGCAAAGAATGGAACCCAATTCGAAAAAAATCAAAACAGAAAATCACAAACAAAATAATACCGAAAATACTTATCTGTTTGGGAAGGGACTAAGGCTCGATCCATTCTTCCTCTTGAATCGTCGGACTGGTTCTCCAGGAATCATAGGGTTTGCGGACGAGGGTTTGAAGAGTAGGGGGCGGAGCAGCCAAAGCAGGAAGACGAGAGAGTGCGTTCGAGTTCGCTCGAGGAAGCAGCGATGGAGGAAGAGTTTGGTCATGGGAGGGTTTCGGTTTTCTGGAGTTTTTGTGGCGGCTACAAAGTGATTAAGGGGACCGATATTTTAGGGTTTTAAGTGAAAAGGGGGCGGGTTCATTTGGGTGATGGGCTGGAAAAAGTTGGGAAAGGCCCATTTCTTTATTTAAAAGTTTAATTAGTTTAAGTGGTTTTAAAAACTTCATATATTAATTTCGAACACGTACGAAATCAGATTCCGACGAAACGAAAAACACCAGGACCCTGAAGACGAGTACTATGCGATGGATGAGGATTGAGCTGGGCAGGCAGCAGCTGGATTTTTCAGAAAAATAAAACGTCGTTTAATTCAACTGAAAACAAGCCGATTTATCGACGAAATAAAATTCAAGGTGAGTTAAACTCACTCAGTTATTTCCCGCTTATATTTTATAAGTTGGGTTTTTATTTTTGTGCGCTATGATTGCTAGTGATTGACTGATTGCTGATATATTCAGTTATTGTTAAACTGATGAAATCAGACGTCGTTTAATTTCAGTGAAATCCAAATCGTTATTTTTAACGATTGGTTCCAATTGAGGTAAGTTACCTCATTGGTCACGTTTATAAAATAAACGTGTTTTTAACAAATAAATTGTTTGATTGATTGTTGTGGTCGACCTTGAAGTGTCGTTATAAACTGTTATGAGACCATTACTGAATTGTTTTGATGGTTGAATATTGACCTGATGATTTACCATTTGTTTGGTTTAAACCAATGGGTATTATTGGTTGAGTGGTTGGCAGTACATGGCCTGTGAATTTACCGTTTTATAAATATCGATCTACTGTCAGATAAATCGACGAGATAAGTTATAAAATTTATTTTATAACTGAAAATAGATTTTTAAATCTATTAATTGAATTAAAGTAGTAAAAAAGGAAATAAATATTTATTATTTACGAATTGAGTTATAATTGGTTTTAAATGATTTTACAAAGAAAAGTGATAAAAGAAAGAGTTTATAGAAGTTGACAGCAGAGAAAAACAAAGGTTTTACGTACGGGTTGGATTACTTAGACAATTTGTTTTTAAACAATTAAAAGTTGATTTTTATCAATTAAGTTACTTGATTAATTAAAGAAAAGGGAAATGACAAAGGGATTCAGTTAACTGTTAACTGATATATATATGGTTGGTAAAATCCACCGTTCGAGTAAAATGGACAAAGGGATAGATATCGATTTAAATATTCGTTAAAGTGTAACGAGTAGAGTTAGAAATTTGTTAATCTTCGATTAACTAAAATCTAAAGAGAATGTTGAACTGGTTATTGTTAATAACCTGAATTATTTTGAGTAAGCTTGTAAAAGTAATAATAATCCTATTTTTGATTTGGGCAAAGTTAACTATATTTTGATATAGTTAATGATAAAACTAATTATCCTTTTAATTTAAATTGATTTAAAGAAATGAATTCAATTTAAAGTCGAGTAAGAAATAATTAGTGGAGATAAACTCGATTAAGAGATTATGGGGTGTTTTATGACCCAAGTGTTCGACGAACTTGGTAAATGAAGTTGGTAGGTAGGTATAAAGATTTAAATAAGGATTATACTTAATGTTTCAAATTAAGTAAGGCGAATCCGAATTGGAATGATACTTTAAAGGGGTTAAGTGATGAGATGTTTGAACAGGAGTTTCAAATATAAGGAAGGTTGAATAACCCAGATTTGAAATCAAGATTTGAAACGAAATTTAATATCGATAGTTATGTAATAAGCTAATATTATTCTGAGGTAAGAACGGGTTGATCAAGGTCTGAGAGGTAACTAAAATACCCCAACTTGGTTGGCCTCACTATTATCAAGGGACGGTATTAGTTTGGTGTGCGTGAAGGTGATGAATTGGTTTTATCTTATACAAGAAATATTGAACTCTAATGCAAGGATTTGGGAAATTAAGGAATATTGCAATATTGGATTAAAAGGGAATAAGAATATTGACTTTAAATTTATATCGAACATTTGTTATTTAATTAGAGTTGATCGAATATAGTAGAGTAAATCGAACGTTGTTAGTCAGAAAGAGTTGCCATTACGTACGACTGCTAGCGTAATTTGCAGGGCTGCAGATAGCCTACGGCGGTCGGATGTTTCTTGAGGGAATCAGGCATAACCATTGTGATCGCTGCGATCTAGAGTCAAGCGAATAGAGTTAAGTCGAATATTAGAATTGATCAACGATTTTGTTAAATATATTTTTAAAAGGCCAAGTCATGTCAAGTACTGAATCAGTGAAATCATTTTTGACACATGTGTTATTTGATAGTTAAGTCATCGACTATCAAAACCTGACCAATTCGCTTGTTGGTATGGAAAGACCGGGATCGGATTTATATTCGAAAACCATTCCGACCAACAAATACGTGAAGAGATCAGAAGATGATCGAGACGGAGCATTGAAGACCGTGGATCTTCATAAGCGGAAGGACTGCTAATAATCTTTGGTGAGCTCCTAGAGATAAACTGTGGTTCGGTCGTGGTTGGAATCCACGGATTGCAAGGACTTCTCGCTACTGATCCATGGGGTGATTCCTATATGAGATGCAGTAGGAGGGTGCCTTCGGTTCATCCTGTTCCTGGATGAATTGTATGGACGAGTGTCTGACAGAGTATTTCCAAAGGGAATTACGTACGTTGATTTCTCCAAACGTACCATAGTTGATGGCGGAGAAATGGTTTTCTCTAGCCAAATAACTAGAGTATTTTTGTCGACGTCAATTAGTGATATCCAGAGGATCTGACGATGTGGCATTCAAAGTGTATGGTGATCAGATGTGTTCTGACCTCAAGCCTCATCAATCGAGAGATGACAAAAATCGGGCAGGCAGCATGGCTATGTGGGTCGCTCCCATTAGGGTGTATAATCACCTATCTAGAGAAATTCCTTTTGTTTCTTAATCTATCGATTCTGCCCAATCGGGAACGGTGGTTTGAGCCCAACCGTTGGTGATATACATTCGATACACTCAAGGGAAATGAGTGGTCGGTCATGTGAGGGCCGGGTTGCAAGACGTTCTTGTTGAACCCTGTGTATTCGCCTCTAGAGGTACACGTGCGGAAGGTGGTCCCATACCTTGTCAAGTTGGAAATCCAATAAGCGCCCGCGGTTTTCGATTGTATACTATATACGGGGAGCGTGAGATGCAAGTGTTCCTTTTGATTTGCCAATTATTTGTATTTAGACATTATTATAATATAAGAAAAGATATTGATTTCGAAAACTGATTTGGGTTATCGTAAGGTAAAAACCGTCCATGTTTATGTGTGGATCGGTCTTACGATTATCTTTTTCTTTCGAAAGGATTTTAACTTTAAAATCAAGATGTGTGATACCTTAATGCTGTGTGAGTTTTTCTCACTCTGGTCCACCAGACTGGCCCGGTGTTTTGTAAATGCTCGGGTTAGACCGAGGTGTACAGGTTCAGGTTATCAGGTACTGAGAAGTCCAGAGACGAGCTGAAGATGTTCAGATGAATGATATACTGCTGTGTGATTATATATATATGAGGACAGATTATCAAAACTGTCCAGATGTGTGTTGTACTCTGATATTGTAAGTATTTGCAAAAGCTCTCAATAAAGGTCTATTTATGTATTATATTTTGTTCCGCTGCGATGTGAGGCTCTGTGTTGGTTCTTCTTCTTCCTCTATTCTAATATTTCTTTCTTTCTTATCTCACCCTCTACCTTCTTTCTCATAACTATCTGGTGTTTTCGATACTTGGATTTTGGCAAGTGATACGGGTTTAATGTATCATTGTCGAAGTCTGGGCGTCGAACCTGCTGGGTCGTTACAAGAGGAGTTTGAGCGGGATATGACATTAGTTTGCTTGGGAAAAGGAGCAGCAGATGGTAACGTTGTGGGGGGGGGTCCGAATGTGGTTAAAGAGGTGCGACACCTCAATGTCCTATAGCCGTATCGCGATCGCTTTTTTCTTAGTGAGGACGGACTTGAGGTCGTAGAGTCTGGAGTGAAGCACGCTTGATGAGAAGCTCGTTGGTGTTGGCGGTGTGGGTTTGGGAATATGCAATGTGGGTATGGGAATCTGCAGTAGTCAGCCCTTAATTTTTGAAAGGGAGGAGGAGAATTAGTGATTAGTTCAGGTAATTAATAAAGTTAATGATGTTCTAATTATTTTGAATTTATGAATAAATTTATAATGAATGTATTTATATCATATGAGGTCGGATTTCAATGAAACAAATTGCGTTGGGTTCGTATTGACGAATGCTACGCACATGAACATGATTGGCTTGATTTGGAGCTGATTTGAATTTTTTTATTTCAAACGTCTATTTGAAATTAGATAAAATGACGTGAACGGTGATTGGAAGCGATGTTGAGCTAACTCTCACACAATCTAGAATATTGTTATATCATATAATTATATTCATTGTTGATTGTACCCATTTTATAATGTGTTTAGATGATTTCTTGCTTAGTTGGTTGGTTATGGTTTTATACGTTTCCGTTTGTGAATGGATGACCTTTGACACTACATGCTTTTAAGCGGAAGTTTTAATTTAAATGAATTAGATTTATATTATCTATTTTAAATATACATATGAGTTGATATATGAGTTGTGATGCAGAGGGGCAGGTTGGATGGATCCAATAGGATTACTCGGTATTTTGAATGTTACTTGCTTTCATATTTTAAAACATAAAATGTCTAACATAAGTAACATTTAAATCTTATCTGGATAATGATTGTTGAAACAAATTCAACATTTATGTGTTATAAATCAATAAGCATTATTATTTAAGTGGTCGACAGAAGACGACCTGAATTTGATATTTTAAAGTTGCTGATTCACCGTAAAGACGAATTGACTAAGTTTGAAGTTCTAAAATTTATTTTTACAGAAAAAGTAAGAATTTGATTTCAATTTTTGCTTAAGTTATATAAAATAAAGTTCTAAATATAATCAATTTATTAATTAGATTTTATAAAGAGATTATAAGAAGTGAAATTCCTGTTTTATAAGTAAGTATTATAATTGGAGATTTCGAGTGCTAAAAGTTAACTAAGTTTATAAGTAAGTATTATGAAGTAAAAGCATATTTTACAAATTGTTTTTAAGCAAGTAAATAAATAGCTTTATTTAACTTGTAATATGACATAAAAATTATCATGGTTTATAAAATTGAAATCTATGAAAAGTTAGATATTTATAAAAGAACTTATATATGTTTGAATTTGATTTGCAATTTAATAAGACATAGTAAGATTTGAAATTTTATAAAAGAATAAAATTCAAAATTTTAAAATAATGTTTTTAAAGGGATTTTATAATGAAACCAAGTCTTGTAAACAAGGTTTAAAATTTTATAGCCAATAAAATTGTTTAAACATGGATCCACTTAATAAAAAAATTAAGCAAAAATGACTTATTTTTGGAAAAGAGTTTTGTACGCAAAAAAATGGTTTATAGAATCCAATTTAAATTGGATAGTAAGTGGAAGTTATTGTAACATTTACTGAACATCAGGTTTTTCATTAGCAAACGTCAATTTATCTTAAAGACAAAAAGTTGTCGAGTCAAGGTCTGAGAGGTAAATAAAATAACCCTATTTGAACTACTTCATTATTATTCAAGGGATGATACTAGTTTGAGGACGAGACTTGGTGTTGGAAATTAAAATAATATTTTCATAAATGATATTTTAAACTTTAATTTGCAAAGTTTATAAGTTAAATAAAGCTATTTGGGGTTATATAGCAAATAATGCATTACATGACATTGTTTTAGCCCTGAAATGATTTGTAAACATACCTATACCCTTCGGTTAAGTGTATAGCACTATTTTTCTAATTAAGGAAAATAATATGGTTTCGTGAATATGCTTATTCTGAAGTGATAAGTGTATGGCACTGGTTTTCAAGTAACGAAAACAAAAGATCTGTGAATATGCTTATCCCGTTGAGATAAGTATATGGAATCGAATTTTAAGAATCATGAAAATGATTTTAATGAATGGTTCAAATTTAAGGGCTTGTGTTGCGAATGTACTTAATTGTACAACTAAAGGTTGACTGTTAAAGAAACGACTATCAATAATACTTATAACATGTTGGTTCGAGGAATTAGGATTGGAATTGGATCCAAAACCACTTCGAACCAACTTTTTTTTTTTAAACTGAATTTGCATGTATGCTTAGGCGTATGAGGATGTTTTGAAGGAGTATGCCTTAAAACGCAGTGGACTGCTTGTTGATGTCTCTGGTTAGCTACCAGGATTACATTTGTAGTAGTAGCCCAACATTCTGGGGTTCTGCATGATGTGAGGACTTCTGTTGCTAATCTTTGGGATTATTCCCAACAGGATGTGGTAAAAGAGTATCTTCGGTTTGTCATGTTCCTGGATAATTTGCATGAAGAATGTCTAATATTGCATTTCTTATACTACATACGTTGATAATTACAATCGTTTATCTGTTGGTGGCAGAGAAGGCAACTTCTCTTAGTATAACACTCATCTCTAAGATGCATCAGCTCAGAGATTGTGTTTTTGTGGATGTTAACTAATGATCGACGGAATGGAGGTATGGAATAGAAAGATGGATATGCGCCATGTATGAAAGGTGAATATGTAGCCTTTATCCTCATCAACCAGTAATGAATTAAACAGGGGCAAAGGTAGCACAGCTATGTGGGTTGCACCCAATAGGTTACAACCAAAACTATTCTAGATTCGTCATTTACCCTTTTGTGTATGCTGTGCTGCGGTTGCTGACCCCAACCATGGTAGTGGAACACTATGTACTATCCATGAATGGGCAGGCCTGTTATGTGTCTTCGGGGAGCAAGAAATTCTTATGGTCCTCAGGTACATCTTCTAGAGGTGTATCGCTTTTGGGTAGTACCCCAGTACCCAGTCATTGTATGGAATCCAAACTTCACTACTAACCTTGTACATGTATAACTACAATATTGGAATTTAATTAATGTAATATTTCAGTTAGATTGATAAATATTTGTATTTATACAATGCTATAATATCATGAGATTTTCTATAAAGTGTATGGATATGGTAAGGGAAAAATCAATATCATGTTTATGTCTGGTCGTGTCTTACGAAAGATCAATTATTTTGAAATAGGATTTCAAAAATTAAGTAGGTGGTTCATGATATGAGTTTCCTCACTTTTGTATTATAGAATGATCTAGATTTCTTTGCTTTTCCACAAAATATGCTTGGGTCAGATCGAGTATATTTTCCAGATTTGCTTTGGATTAGTTTGGAGCTACAGGAGAGGAGTGGAGTTGAGACATATTCTCGTAATTTTTGTTTTATTTTCTTTTCTCTGTGTGCATTGTATTTACCAGCATTATACAGACATGTTGTTATGATTGTATAGGCTGGTCTAGTTGGGTACTCTGATGATTCATTCATGTATGTTTATATCAATTTTCTTTTGTGTAAAGCGTATTCTTTATATAATATATTTTATTCTTTCCACTGTGAGATCATGATCTTTTATGATTCTATTATGTTTGGGTTCTTATTCTTCTTTTATGTTAACCTTTCTTTCTTCTTTCCCACCCTCTTGAAAAAGTCGGTTGTGTACGACTTGTGCAGGATCTATAATTTTGCTATGCGGAACGTATGTGATAACTTAAGCTATTCAATAGTTATGCGAATAAATATTTGTAAACAATATATATACCACAAATAATTATAAATGTAGTAAAGTAAAGTAGAGTAACGACACCAGGATTTTTATACTGGTTCGGACCTCCAGCCCTACGTCCAGTCCCGAAGCTCCTCTTCGGCTTTTCACTAAACAACACCCTCTCTTCACCCGGAGGAATAGGTTCACAACACTACTTGATTTACGGGCTACAAGTTTACCCACTTGATTTCATGGGCTACAAGCTTACCCACTTGATTTCACGGGCTACAAGCTTACCCACTTGATTTCACGGGCTACAAGCTTACCCACTTGATTTCACGGGCTACAAGCTTACCCACACAGGACAATTACAAGAGTTTGACTTCTGATTGTGTTCTTCTTTCAACACTGATTTGTCAACGATTGAGTACACCCTTCCTATAATCTTATCCTCAAGTATATGAATTGAATGCGAAGATTTGAAGGAAGTTAGTTGCTTGTTGAATCAAAATATGAGAAATATTATCAAGGATTCAATAAGTAACTTGAATTTGGGAGCTTTTTAGAATGCAAGAATATTTAGAAAGTAAGATCAGAAATCGGAGCAAGAATCGGTGATTTGGATGAATGAAAGATGATGTATTTATAGCAAATGAGAAGTTGTAATTATTAGTGAAAAGTTGCAATCAAAAGGAGTGATTTTTAATGAAGAGAAATGGATGCAACTTTTCAAGAAAGAAGATGACTCTTCATGAAATTCAAAAATAGGTCGACAGGAAAAATTAATAGGTTGACAGGTTTTTGACCGTTATTTCAAAAAGCTGTTGACCTGTTAATTTTAACAGGTTGACCTGTTAAGTTTAAAAAGCTGTTGACCTGTTAAATCTAACAGGTTGACAGGTTTTTGTCAACATATAAAAAATGAGTTTTCATGTATATTTTTTGAAGAGAATAAGAAGTATGATTATTTGAGGATAGATTTTAACATAAATAACTCTAAATAACCATCTTCTAACCTATAAAGCATTGAATCTTCTTTTTGTCGATCATGAAGCTCCTTCTTGTCATTAATCAAAATAAGCATTGAAACCGTTCTCAACATTCTCCCCCTTTTTGATTGATGACAATATAGCTTGATATTTTAATCTTTATTGCTATCTCCCCCTGTATATGAGCTCTGTCTCCCTTTAAACATCTACATATCCATAATCTTATCTCCATGTCATGATTTCCATTGATCTTTATTTTGTTGTTATCAATCGAAATTCTCGTGTCTCAACATTCTCCCCCTTTTTGATTGATGACAACACCTTGGATTTTCTCCATTTGAATATAAAGCTCCCCCTGAATTTCTGCAACATTTGTTAGTAAATAATCTTACCTTTTTATTCCTGCATTAACAAATGTTAGCACACATATACTTTTACCATATTAAGCACATATATTTTAAATAGTATATGTAAAATATTTCTCCCCTTTGTCATCGATTAAAAAGAATAAATATCATAATAACCTCAATAATCGAGAGTAGTATAGTTTTAAAATAGTATAAGAAATGGTTTTTGAGTTTGGAATTTGAAACGACGTGTCTTTATAAAAAAAACAGTTTTCAGAGAGACCGGTCGACCTATAAAATCAAGGCGGTCGACCTTAAAACTCTCGGGTTCGAGATAGAGGAAATAAGGCAAAACAGGTCGACCCCTTTTTTCTAACCGGTCGACCTATTTTGTTGCTAAAACAGCATCGGTCGACATGAATTTCGGAACCGGTCAACCTAAAAAGTCTCTAGAAACTACATGTATTAAAACCGGTCGACCTATAGTTTTTGACCGGTCGACCTGTATAAACAACTTGAAACCGGTCGACCTATATTTTGCCACCGGTCGACCTAATTCTTCTCTGGATTGAAAATATTCAAAACAGGTCGACCTAATTTGTCGAAAATTGTTTTTCTGCCTTATTTTGAAAAAAAATCAAACTCAAACAACATTTTATTATAATAATATATATTAAATACATAAAACAAATATTAAAAGGAATATAAAATATCTCCTTAGATCCGATATATTAAAATTATTTTCTTGGTTCCCATGGAGAATATTTTCCGCTTCCGCCTTCATTTATGTTGTAATTCCTATCCCATGAATTTTGTATCCTCGATGACGATGAAATATTGAAACATGTGCTTTTTGATAAGCTAAATTTTCAAAGATATTTAGAGATACCGAATAGCCTTCTCTTTGTTGTGGTGTGCCTGCAAAAATTATATGACATGTATACTTTTGGTACCCACTTGCTTTGTTTGATTCCATGAGTTAGATGGAAGGTAACCATACCCAAGAGGGTTTAATGGAACCTTTAAAGATAAAATTTTCATTATTAACTACTGAATCAAATTAATCATCAATATATTTTTCTCTTTTTTCCAACTTACAGGAACCCAAATACTTAAGTAATCTCTATTGATATTCCTTTTCATACTTCTAGATCTATTATACAGATCTCTAGTCATAGAAGTATTCGAATTTCTATGATAATTGGATCTAGGATGAGCATTAGTCCTAGCAATAATATTTTTATTGTACATGAAAGCATATCTTGTACTATTTCTAAGATTAGTTTTATTATATTCTAAACCACTTTTGTCATGTAAAGGTCGAGATCTAGGTCAAATCATAGTTAAATCATTTTGACCTTTATTAAATTTTGCGAACTTATTTGCACTTTTATCAAATTTATTTCCAAAGTCGCTATTGACATTTTCAAAAGAAATTTTGTTATTCTTTAAATCATCAATTTCCTTATTTAATTCAAAAATTTTCCTTTTTAAAGTACCATTCTCAGTTTTGAGACCTGAAATTTGAGATTCTGAATTATCTAAAGAAGATTGTAACTTTTCAAAATTTTCTTTTGAGTCAGAAATTTCATTTTGCAAAATATTATTATTCACCTTTAAAAACTCACATTCTTTAGATAGTTCTAAATTCTTTTCAGTTAAAGCTCTATTCTCTTTTTCAAGAGACGAAATTAGAGTACTAGAATTATTTAAAGAATCTTCTAATGATATATTTTTATTTTGCAAAAGATCGATTTCCTTTAAAAGAACATTGTTTTTATCTTTTAGTCGCTCATTTTCATTTTGAAGGAAATCTTTTTGAGAAACAAGCTCTTCTAAGGTATTTTCAAGACATTTGGCTTGTTTTACCAATAGATTGTTTTCTTCTTTTAATTTGGAATTTTCTTGCTTGTAATTTTTTGACATAGCTAAAACGACTGTATTGAGTTTCAATAATTTTTCATGGTCTAACAAAAGATCTTTATATAATGAATCTGTACATACCGATTGTGATCTGACTTTGGCCATGGGACACTTGTTTCCTTGCTCTCCTGATTCTGCTTTGTTGCTCTTCCATTTTCTAATTCCCTGACTAGATTTCTTTATAGCCATTTGTTCTAGGATGTTGTTACGATCTCTAGAACGCCAGGCTCTGATACCAAATGAAAAAAGTCGGTTGTGTACGACTTGTGCAGGATCTATAATTTTGCTATGCGGAATGTATGTGATAACTTAAGCTATTCAATAGTTATGCGAATAAATATTCGCAAACAATATATATATCACAAATAATTATAAATGCAGTAAAGTAAAGTAGAGTAATGACACCAGGATTTTTATACTGGTTCGGACCTCCAGCCCTACGTCCAGTCCCGAAGCTCCTCTTCGGCTTTTCACTAAACAACACCCTCTCTTCACCCGGAGGAACAGGTTCACAACACTACTTGATTTACGGGCTATATGTTTACCCACTTGATTTCACGGGCTACAAGCTTACCCACTTGATTTCACGGGCTACAAGCTTACCCACTTGATTTCATGGGCTACAAGCTTACCCACACAGGACAATTACAAGAGTTTGACTTCTGATTGTGTTCTTCTTTCAACACTGATTTGTCAACGATTGAGTACACCCTTCCTATAATCTTATCCTCAAGTATATGAATTGAATGCGAAGATTTGAAGGAAGTTAGTTGCTTGTTGAATCAAAATATGAGAAATATTATCAAGGATTCAATAAGTAACTTGAATTTGGGAGCTTTTTAGAATGCAAGAATATTTAGAAAGTAAGATCAGAAATCAGAGCAAGAATCGGTGATTTGGATGAATGAAAGATGATGTATTTATAGCAAATGAGAAGTTGTAATTATTAGTGAAAAGTTGCAATCAAAAGAAGTGATTTTTAATGAAGAGAAATGGATGCAACTTTTCAAGAAAGAAGATGACTCTTCATGAAATTCAAAAATAGGTCGACAGGAAAAATTAATAGGTTGACAGGTTTTTGACCGTTATTTCAAAAAGCTGTTGACCTATTAATTTTAACAGGTTGACCTGTTAAGTTTTAAAAGCTGTTGACCTGTTAAATTTAACAGGTTGACAGGTTTTTGTCAACATATAAAAAATGAGTTTTCATGTATATTTTTTGAAGAGAATAAGAAGTATGATTATTTGAGGATAGATTTTAACATAAATAACTCTAAATAACCATCTTCTAACCTATAAAGCATTGAATCTTCTTTTTGTCGATCATGAAGCTCCTTCTTGTCATTAATCAAAATAAGCATTGAAACCGTTGACTCAACATTCTCCCCCTTTTTGATTGATGACAATATAGCTTGATATTTTAATCTTTATTGCTATCTCCCCCTGTATATGAGCTCTGTCTCCCTTTAAACATCTACATATCCATAATCTTAGCTCCATGTCATGATTTCCATTGATCTTTATTTTGTTGTTATCAATCGAAATTCTCGTGTCTCAACACCTCTAACTTCTTTCTTGTAACGATTGGGATCCCGGTACTTGAGTTTAGGCACATGAATACAGAGGATGTATCAGTGTTGAAATTCAAGCATTGACTTTCCCAAGCCATTATAGTTGGAATAATAGCTTAAGGATCAAGCAAGAACCATGGCTTTGTGGTGTAACTATATAGAGATAGGGTTAGTAATACCCTGGATTGAGACCTGAGTGTATATATATGAAAGAGAATTTGACAGTGAATATAAAAATGTTTTATATTGATTTTTTTGATTTGCTAAGTCTGAATTTTGGATTCGAGTCTAATGAGTGGCCTTCGTTTTTGATAAAGATTCCAAAACACTTGAATATATCCATTGATGGTATATTGTTTACAAATGTGGTAGATTGAATTCTTTTATCGAGATATCATATATTAAATATATGTAAAGGAAAATTTTCAACCTAAATATATTTTATGGATGATTAGTTTGTAAGGAAATGATTGTATTTAATTATTATCAATTAAACATTGATTAGTCGTGCTCACTTGCAAACATGGACTATTGCTGATTGATTTGCAGTAGTTGTGCTCGACCAATTTATGGGTATTAGTTACTTTATTTGGATAAGAGCAACCCTGTCATTCTGTTTCATGGGTTGGGTAGATTTATAAGTTAGAGGACATTAGAAACGAATACCTTGAGAATTTAGTTTCACAATTTGAATATACATCATTCGGTGATGATGTTGGGTAAAAATTAAACTTACGTAAAGTTGTTTAATATGAATTTAAACAATGATGAGCATATGGGGAGAAGTCTTACATAGATACTAAAATTATGTAAGTGTAAATTTATAAATAGAAAATGGATTAAATTTTAAAATTGAAGAGTCTAAATTTCCGATTAGTTTGAATGGACTTTTCAAAAGAAAACATTAAGATTGTTTTAAACTATTTATGAATATAATTGGATTTTAAAGATTTTTAAAAGCATAGATCTTACTTCGCTCACTGGAAAATAATCCCGAGGACGTCCATGAACATCATTGGTGTTCATTTTCGAGTTTCTAAGTAAGAAATTACTATTATGGATAATTTGTTGACTAAAATAGAAATATACTTTGGATCCAAAATATTTAAAATATAAAAATCTGGAGTTTGGCTTTGAAACACCAAAATAATATGGATGCAAATATATTCTAAGTATTAGAGGTAATTGATTTGTGCATTTCACTTGATGTGATGCTTCATAGGTTTGGTTCTAAATGTAATGGAATATTCAACGATTTTGGATAGTTGAGATTTCCAAGTTAAATTGTAAGAATAAGCTAAGTGCTATATGTTGAAACAAACTTAAAATGGTTAGAACACTTGGGTTAAGAAAACGAAGATGTTCTTATTTATAAATTTAAAAAATTGAAGATTATGATGAAGTCAAAAACTCTGCTGATTTTTTATGAAAATTTAAGAGAATTGGTTATAATTTATTAATTAAACGAGGTTTGAACGTATATTTAAAATTTAATTGAAATGAGCTCATCACACAGCAGTAATTCATAAATTCCCGATTTAAACTTTAAATGAAAGTATATGATTCAATATAAGTTGGAATTCTTTGAAACAAGACTCTTTCGGATCTATTGAATTATAACTTTCTAATGAAAGAGAAAAATCAAGATTTCAAATGATAAATTTTGAGTAATGTCAAAATCAATTTTTTTTTTTGAAATCGTCGTTTGGTAATTTATAAATTAAAACCATTAATTTACTAAAATAAAGGTTTAGGATTTGAAATGTGAAGTTTCATAAATACATATTATATGAACTTAGAAAATGTATTTCATGCTAGGTATGTTTATTTGTGGCTAATTTGGGAATTTGATTTTTTTAGTTTTTCAAGTGGCATAAATAATCGGTTGAGAGCGAATGGTGACGCTTAATAGGTTGTTTATCATCCTTGTGTGATCACGAAGTTAATGACCCGAATGAACCAAGAGATATAATTGTAAATGTTTATCACAATATACGATTAATAGGTGTTGATTATGGTTGCATGTAGTGTTATGCTACGTTTATATTGATGCTTATTTGTGTCATTCTTTCCAGTTGCATCATATTTGGTTTTTGCATATGATGGTTGTGTTGTTTGTGCATATGTTAGTAGTTATTATGTTACTTCTCTATTTTTTTCTTAGTCCTTTTGGGTTTTGTAAGTATATACAGGTAGATGTAAAAAAAAGTTTGCTACCTTGCTTATAGCTTTTGGTTCCATGGTAAAGGTTGTTTGTCTGACAAAATGTCGGATTACATACCATATGTGAGTCTTATATGTTGTTTCCCTATGGTTTGAGATGCCTCATCCTTGAGATGAGATGTATAATGTCATTTGTCGATATTGTGAAATTTTTCGGATTGGGCCGCACAAAGGAATTGCTGTCAAAATTTTAAGTGTTTGATTTTTTTTTAAAATTTATGAGAAATGTTTTTGAAGTACAATTAATCGGTTTGTAACATACTATTGACCATGATATTTTAGGGGAAAGAATGTAACAATCCGGTTTCTATAACGGGAATATTTAATTTACTTGAATATTTAAAACGATTAATTTTAAGATTTAATGACTTGAAATTAATTTAAATGGGAACTTCCATAGGAGATGGAGACAACAGGTCGACATAACATTGCTTTCTTCCGACTCAAAGCGTTTATTACCATATTAGCTTTCCTGGGAGTGTATTTAATGTTGAGGTCATAATTAGCAGGAAATTCAAGCCATCTAACTTGTATTTGGCTTAGATCCCTTTTGGGAAAATATCACTTCAATGATTAATGATTCGTAAAGAGCTTGAACTTAGTTCCCAAAAGATGATGCCTCCATAACTTCAAATAAAAAATTACTACAATTAGTTTCAAATCATGGGCCATGTAATTGGCTTCATGCCTTTAACTGGCGACTAGCATATGCAATAATCTTCCTATTCTGCATTAAGACAACTACTAAACCTTCTCAGCAAGCATTAGTGTATACCGCTAATCCTTTACTTCTATTTGGTATGGTAAGAACAGGGGCATAATTCAACTTGTTTCACATTTTTCACTCAAATAAAACTTGGTGCCATTACGAGTTAAATATGTAAGAGGTGCAGCAATCTAGGAAAAATTCTAAACGAACATCCGATAAAATCCAGCTAGGCCTAAGAAGCTGTGTGTGCTCAATGGATATTCAACTTAAATAAATACTAATTGATGGGAACACAAACTAGACAGATGGATTTCGAAAGAAACGAAAATTTGGAAATGATTCGTTGATTGATTCTACTCATCCTATGGTATTACTAGCCTATCTCTACTGAGGTTTACCCCAAAACCGAAGTTCTGATACCAACTGCGGCAACCTACAATTTCAAACCATTCAAGTCGATAATAAATCAAACTTGAATCGTTTAAGAGCAGATTGTTAATAAATTTGGTTTAAATAAAAATCACATCATAGAATCACACACATAGAACATTTCAATGGAAATAATATAAATGTAGTAGTTCTTGAAGCTACTATATAACCCTAAATTTCAAAATCAAATATACAGTCTAAACACAATACCACAGACATCTAGGTACATGAAAATCCCCAATATATACTAAAATAAAATGTCTGAGATGGAAAGAAATAAAGATAAGAATAACCAAAGATAGATAGGTAAGAGAGCACTCAACAGGTGTCCAGCTCTAACTATGAATCTTCAAAATTGAATTTATCTAGTTGACCCAATCGTAAAGTAAAACAAAGCACTTGAGTCAGGATTAAAATTTTCATGTAAATGTCAGCTCAAGTGAAATGCATAATAAACTCAAAGGATGTTTGGGATTTACATCCTTTAAGGATACATTGAAGTTTATAAATATAATTGAATACGATGCTATTTAAGGTCTATCCATAAAATATAGTATTGAAAATAGCGTTGAGGCATTACATTTCTCCCTAAGCACATTTTATATAAGCACTGTAGTTCATACAGTACTATAAGCTTCACCATAAATTAGTGGGATATAAAGGAGCACTTCATAGGTACAACAAAAAATAAAGTTGTAGCGGGGTCGATCAAGATAAATATGACATGGCATATAAGAAAATACCCAGGGCATAATTATAACATTTTTCCCTCTTGGAATGGTGGTAACGCATACCGTAGCTATTGACCACCACGAAACAACACTCCAAAAATCAAGCGGACCCTAATCGATAACAAAGTAAAGATATGTTTTTCCGAAGAAGTGTGTCCGATCGGGGTAGCAAACCCACTTGGCCCAGTATAGCTCCTATTTTACTCATTTTAATTATGACATGAATATCAAAGTTATTGATCATTACTCTTCTTCAATATAGTGATCATTTCTCAAATCCATCCTACTTCGTTTTGGATTCTTTACCATGCACGTACAAGGTTGTTAAAATGGTTTTGGTATTAATAGAGTATGTTAGTATACGACTGTAGTCTCCTTAACAACCAAACGCTTATTTCACAACATGGTTATTTTTATAAAACATACTTAAAAAAGAATATTAAGTTACATTTTTTATTAATCCTAAAATATTTACTACAAATATATTTTATTTCAAAATCATTTATCTTAAAAACAAGGCGAAATAATAAATCAAAGGTTCAAGTCAACTTGTTAAGTTTTATTAATCAAATTAAATTATACAATTTCAAGTCATATCTTTTGAAAATCAATTTAAATAGTAAAATTTAATTTTTAAACTTTATCTTCTGATAAAATTATAAAAGTAAATCTTTATTTTAAATTTAAATATTTAAATATATTTTTTTAATTTAAAAGCTTATATTAAATTAAATTTTAAATCAATTTATTTTATTAATTAAGTAATTATATTATATTAAATCAAATTATTTGAATTAAAAAATTTAAACTAAATTAAATCTTAAGTTAATATTAAAGGTAGAAATTCAAAATTTTAAAATATTTATATTAAACTCGTAAATTTAAACTATAAATATATATATATATATATATATAATTAAATCTAAAAATAATGATTAAGTTTTCTTTAATCAAATATAGTATAAATTCTAAACCTTAATTCTTTTAAATCAAATTTATTTGTCAAAACTTGCTTATAAAATTCAAATCAACCAACGGCTTCTGTACATAGTTCTATACCTTTTGGTCAAGTAATTCAAATATGTATCATCCTAACCAGAACAATCACTACAAAAAAAAAGCTGATTTTGTAGTGGTGTAATCCGTTGGTAATCCGTGGCTATATAGGCGCTAGCAACGGATTACCTACGGATCCGAGTGGCCGGTAAATTTCAAGACAGTATTTGTGTCAAACTTTGGCGATGGATTTTAGCGTGAGTTCTCCGACCATTTTCCGTTATTTCTCTCAATATAAAATTTTGATTTTAATTTATTTTAAAATTTATTTACCGTTGTTTTAGCGACGGATATGCATTTTTGGGAAATTACTATTTATTAATATCTGTTGGTAAACCCTTGCTAATTAGCAAGGGACTTGCGACGAAATATGTTTATTTGAAATATTTTTGTCGGTAATTTATCAGTAAACCCTTAAAGAATAATGACGTATATTTGTTTATGCAACATTAGTCGGTAATCCGTCGCTATTCCCCTTCTGATCAGCCTATAAATATGAATATAAAAATATATTCAAATATAGTGAAAATTAGGGTCACATCCCTAAAAGCAAACTTAATTAACGTCACATTCCTACCAAGTTTGAAATACAAACCTACCCCCTATTTTCAAAGTGCTGCCTCCTTCTTTCAGAAGTTCTGCCTCCTGCCTTTGAAGTTACGCCTATTTCATTTTCTGATCAAAATTTTTAGAGCTACTATCTAAAAAAAATAATCTAAAATCTATAAATATTCTCGGAAGTCCACGGAAATTAATAAAAAATAGTTGCATACATGTATGCAACTATTGCCTATAGTTGCATACATGTGTGCATTTATTTCATAAGTTGTTTTGGCCTGAAAATCTGGACCGAAACTTGCATACATATGTGCAACTAGTTGAAAATTTTGCACGCATGTATGCATGTATTTGTAGGAAGAAAATTTAAGTCAATTTTAGCCTGCGAATTATTTCACACTTTTATGCACGAATTATGCAATATGTGCACAGATGTATGCAAGTAAATCAAACACATATGCATGATTTGAAAACATGTACGTAAGAAAATTTAAATATTTGCATTCCATTATGCATTTTATTGCATTTTTCGCTGTTTTATTGTTTTTTGGGTTTTTGATGTCTTGTTTGATGTTTTTTTCGTCTGAATTTTTTGTCGAGTGCATGTTTATTTTAAATATGAATTTACATTTTTTTTTAGTGAATTTTTGAAAAATAGGGACTAAGTTTACAATAAGTTTATGACCGGATGTGAGCCATATTTTAAACCTTAACAGGGACCTGTGAAAAACGCACACTTAAAAATATATATGATTCATCAGTCAACAAAACCTTCATAACGTAAACGGTCTCATAATGCAAATGCAGGTAATATTGAAGGGTTTATACTAGAAAATGCAAAGTGATTTGTATTAATTGTGTTTCAGTTGCAGTTAACGTATTATATTTGAGAAGAAGCACAGAAATACAAGTAAAAGTTACATTAATACATATAAAATGATTCTACTGTAAAATTTCATCAACAAATTACTAATACTAAGTATCCATCGAGCCCCACTTTATCAACCATTTTCTCCTACTAAAACCAATAGCTATCCTATAACACACGCAGGAACTTTTAAGTTAAGTAGCAATGGACAAACATCAACATCCTAATGTTATAAAAAAGCATAGTAATGAATGCTGAATGTAGAGGCTTTGACTTCCTTATTGTATTGGAATAAATGATCAAACAGCCATCATCATTTGCATGAACTCTTCATAGTTGACTTGGCCATTGCCATCCATATCCGCCTCCTCTATCGTTTGAGCCACTTCTTCCTCGCTCAGTTTCTCTCCCAAATCAAACATTTCGAAGCTACATGCGAACATGAAGAAATCATACATTAAGCTATATATGACATAAGGAGATGGAGTCTTCCATATATGAACTTAAAGAAGATTCACATACAAAAAATTATAAAAGGAAAGGAAACAGTTCAGATTTATAAAAATAATTAACAAAGTGATATTTGGTTAAAACCTACAATTACTGTGGATCTAAAGAACACAAATAATGATTTAAAAGACAATTTTCCCCCTAAGAAATCATCAAACTATATCGTCATTAACCGAAAAATGTTAGAGAATTACTCGAAAGCTACACCATCATTAACCACTCCTTACGTCTGCACGTCAAGCCCCGCTAAAAACAGTAACTAGATCTGAATTCAAACATACACAGAAGAAAATTTACAACAAATTAACAGAGCAACAAGTATTTTATTGATTATAAGTTAATTTTTTAATAGAAATTTGAACATGTTCAACTTTATTTATCCTTATACTAGTTTGATTTAATATAACCATGCTGCTGCTAATAAGCATTGAAAACTTGTAATATGACTCGAAGATTAAACTGACAATGCAAACAATTAAAAGGTAGGTGATTTTTTAGAACTATAAAACACAATTTTAAGAGGGATGATTAAAGGAACAATTAATACTCAGGTGATTTTCCAAAAAAAATTCCCGCTCTTTCATCAAACTACATGACACCATGTTTTCAAATAATAAAAGCTCCATGAGCAAAATTATGCCACTTACCTGATTTAGAAGAGTACAAAAATACTATAAAAATGTTATAATGCATCCTCATAGAAACTGCACTAGCAAAGTGCACTATTTGACAACTTCCTCCTACATTTGGTAATCAAGTAAAACATGGGAGAAGTAAAAGTTTCCCCTCGCTTCATAAATATTGCTAATTTTACTATCAGTTTAGTGGGACAATCTTGGAAGAGCACAAGAATGCAACAATGGACGTAGAACTCGTAGTCCAATCAAAATCGCTTTGTTGATGTCGTGCCCCTTATACTAGTAGAGCTTGTTCTCGGAACTGGAAAATGAACAAAGTGCATATGAAAAATTGAATAGACGTTACGTGTTGACTTATTTTTGTGTGTGTGTTGGGGGGGGGGGGTGTTGACACTTGATATTC
Organism: Allium sativum; assembly: GCA_030737875.1. NCBI lineage: Eukaryota > Viridiplantae > Streptophyta > Magnoliopsida > Asparagales > Amaryllidaceae > Allium > Allium sativum. The sequence continues at coordinate 591,250,296 of CM060920.1, forward strand.
TTGATATTTTGAAGTATGTGGCTAAGTTAAATCATTTAAATGTTACTTAGGCTAAAAGCAGGTAAAGCATTTACAGTTAAAAAATTTACAAGAAAAGAAATTACCTTAAAAAAAATTGAAGACTAAAGCCAATAATAGTCTACAACCTGAGGTAAAAAAGAACGGTGTTAGACAATAGATCACATATATAAACTTTAAAGAACGTTCTAAACTTTTCCTTTGGCAGAATATTTCATTATTGTACTAAAAGTGTGAATATACACAACCATATGCATCAAAACGTTTATCACTTGAAAAGATGGCATAAAATTCGGATGCTCTCGACTTAAAATAGCAAAAATCGAAATTTCATACATCACCAAAACGAAAAAACCGATATTAATTCACAGCTATGAGCATTTCCTTTACCCTAAATCCCTATGGGTTGTTTGTTTAACTTTACTTGTGTTATCTTTTCATGTTCAAAAGAAGTGTCGAATTCGGTTGCTATTAATGAACCCTAAAAACAGTTAAAACCAGTAAAAATATTGCACATTTTAATGCATGCTAAAATTATCAAACTCTGATAACAATGCAGATAGGAAATTGAAAAAAATATAGCATATTAACGACTAGGACAAAACAGTAAAAACAAATTTCCATTAGAATTTAAAACAATACCAATAAAACAAAAAGGATGACACATAAATTTAATGCTGCATCCTGAGAACAAATCCTTGTCGTGGCTAGTAGTAGGAGATTTTAATTGCTCACTTAATAATATTGAAAGAACTTCTTAGAAGCTTGAAGTTCATAGTATACATATACAACAAAAACGCAAAGAAGGTAAACCGTATAATCTAATGTTAGTTTTATATATAAAATTTGTTATTAGCCTACAAAGTATGTATACGAATAAACCGTCAGCTATTTCCATAATTTTTATCTTCATAATGAACGTACTCAAGTCTTTCAAGTTTAACCATGAATGTTCCACAAATTTCAGATTACATTTCAAAAAATAAGTAATAAACTTAAGTTACAGTCGCATGTGCTCTAATTACAAATAATAAACTCTAATCCTGTTAAATTATCTACGGCATTTAAGTTATAGTGGGGGATGAATATTACTTGCTTAGATGATGTGCAACTTTAACAAACCAATACACTATTGTTTTTATAAGAGTGGAAAAATTCAACACTACTTACAATAAACAAATCTGTATCGTGAAGCAAGGAACAAATTGAAAGGGAATAAGAAATCTATGTTGCCGAATAAAACGGATTCAATAATTGTTGCAGATATGAATTCAGATCTATGCATGGTCAGACACAAACTGTGATGTCCAATAGTTTAACTTTTACCATTACCGTTAAATCCATTTTCAAATCAATCATGGTGTCTTATATGCTAAACTTAAACTTTGTTTATAGTGATAGAGCATTAAAGCAAAGTTTGCATTTCAATTGAATAATGATGTAGGCCAATGAATTTGAAGATTTCATACAATGAATATGCAAATAAAATTTATTAAAATTCCATTTACACTTTCAGCAAGAATTTCATTTGTTTGCCACCAATACAGAAAACAGTATAGCAGTACATCTTTGAACATATGAATACCTTAGCTTTCTAGATTTCGATCGGGAAGTAAGTAGATAATAAATAAATAAAAGATTAAAAAAATTATGAAAATTGTATTTATACTTTCAGCAAGAGTTTCATTTGTTTGCCACCAATACAGAAAACAAGATAGCGGTACATCATTGAACATATCTGAATACCTTAGCTTTCTAGGTTTCGATCTGGAAGTAAGTAGATAATAAATAAATAAAATTCAAACATTTATTTTAAGATGAAGTTATTAACATTGAGAGTTCATTCACTTTTCATGCTTGTTTGTAGTCCAATAACAGTACACTAGATACTTTTTTTCAAATAAATGTGAAATAGATGGTCAGCTCAAGTATATATTAGATTCTGTATCAATTACTGTTCCCACACTGAAAATGAAATTTAAAATATTCAGAATAGGAATTTCTTTTATTTGGAGATCTGTCTGAATTCAATATTCCAAATAACTAACATTCAGCTAATATAGTTTCCACTGAGAAACAACAATATACTAAACAGAATTCCATTGAGATTTAAAGCTATTCAGCTGCTGACTATAATAGAAAAAACCACAGTGTAAGAAAATTGAATCCGGATATTTAAAGCAAGAACATACCCATTGAAAGCAAATACATAAAATTTGGTGATTAGTTTTTGCTATCAAATTTCGCAAGGAATTCGCTAGCAAACAAGGGGAGAAGTACAGATGTATCTGTGATTGCGTATTGAATCACGAAAGGCGATTTTCTTACAACATGATCCGCAACGATGGGATAAAGGATGGCGTTATACATATACCAATAATGATAGAGATGGATTATGTAAAATACTTAATAATCAATCGAGCTGGTCGGGTTCCTTCACGTTGCCGATAAATGAACTAAAGCAGACTTGTAAGCTTCTTTTTTGGTAGGTTTTTAAAATTTGGGGATAAATTTTTTTATCTAGGTTTAAGATTAACGAGGAAGGAAAAAGGGGGAAGGCGTGACTTAATCGGCAGGTGAAACGACCCGAACTTCCCCGGTCTCCGAAGAGAAGAGAAAGAACGAATTGTTTTTGGAGAGCAAGACAAATCAGAACGCAGACAGGAGAACATTTCATTGTATATTACAACAATACCATCAGAATACAAGAATATACGGAGTATAAATGAATATTACACAGAAATATCAGAGATTTAAATTACATTTAAATACATAGCAGCGGAAAATAATACAATACACAACTAGAAGAGATATACGGATACAAAGCTTTCCGGATATCGTTCCAGCTGTAAACCAGGATCCTGTGAATATAAATCTGCAAAACCAAAACTACTAGCTGCCCGTGTCAAAATAAGGGCACCCAGAGTTTAGGTTAAAACAATAAACTCCAGGTCAGTCATGGGACTGGTGTGAGAACTAAAACAGTTAATCATTTTTATTTTTAAAGTTAGGTAAATCAAGGGACCACGCCGTATAACACGGAATGGGTTTCCTCCCAAGAATACCAGTGCATAAAACAAATAGCGCAATGCTAAATAAAGAAAAAATGAAGCTGTTATAAGACCCAGGTCCTATCACACAATGCAACGCAAGCCGGGGGATAGGGTTTTCCCTTATAACAGCCAAAGAATGCTTGATACGTTTAAAACAAATCGTTTGATACTATAATAAGTGCATAGTGTATAAAACAACTTCAAATCATAAGTATCAATCATAGGCGGCATGGGTACCATATATCATGTCGCCATACTAGTTCTACAATTAAAACCGCAAATGTCACGTATTTGGAAATTTGATTTCCATCTATGAATCGAGGCAAAAGATAGTCCTCAGCCGATTCGAGACAATCTAGCCCATGTCTCAGGATCAGAGCTCGAGTGACCCTTGGATCGTCAGGTCCGGTCCACCGATGTGGATTAAAATTCCTGAACATTGCGTTTCCCCGCCCTTTGGGGCGTAAGTGAGCCAACAAATGACTCCATCGGACCCGGATCGTCCGATCAAACCGAGGCGCCTCGCAACAGCAACAACCACATAAGTCAAACTCGTCAGGGCGTGTAAAACCACTGACGCCACTTTTTAGCTAGAAGGAAATGCATGCCCTCCCTAAGGTCCGTCTCCCGTTTTTGGTTCATACCGGGTGTGAAACTCGCGAAGTAAACGTTACACAAAGCTACGCCACAAAGGCCGTGCTTCGATCATCAACCACAAGACTTTGCTTTTCAACAGAAGCCTTGACCATTTGCCACTTAGGCATGCCACACAGGCAATTCACTCTATGCGTTTGATATCCATCAGTATATAACCCCTGAGCTCGTACGTCTCAGAGAAGGGCGTTAAGCAAGAGAATAAATTCTCCGCCGCCAAACAGATATATATTTAATAGAAATCAATCACATGGACTAAAATCCAATGTCAGACACACAGTCCATTTACAAGTCCGTTCTGGGTCTGAACGAAACCGGAGGCACCTAGTACCCCGCATATCCATCGATCTCCAAGTACGTCTGGACGATCACCAACCGTTTCCATCTTCTTGGGTGTACATCCCAATCAAGATCATCAGTAATCTCCCAAACGACGTGAAGACCTCCGGTCTTCAACCACCGTCTTCATCTTCGACACCATGTCGAATCAGTTATTCAGAATGGGATAAACCCGGTCTTTCTGAATAACTCGCGTATATAATAAACAAGTGCTACACAAACACAACATACGCCTCATTCCAATTCAGAATATTCGTTTATTCGAATATTCTTCTACTTTGGGAAAGGTTCCCACTAATTTTATCAAAGATAAATTCTTTAAATTTATTTTTAATCTTCTTTGAATATCAATTCAAACTAGTCGGGATTAGCGAATCACACCGGAATAATCAGTTATTTTATTTCCCAATCCCCACCTATTCATCCCATGAAGTAAAACAGGTAATACTTCATATCTAACCCCATGGTTTTATCGGTAAATTCAATTACCATTTCACGTTCAAATCTAATTAAAGATTTAACGATCGCCTGGAGTAAAACTGGTGATACCCCATTCTCGATCTTTTCAATCTAATTAAAGATTCATTAAAACTCCACTTAGTTTTAATCGTTAACTGGGTTAAAGAATCAGTGTCATTTAAAACACGGTTCACGATAAACCCAAAATCACATTCCATTAATTATCGGGTTAAAGAACGAGTGTTATTTAAAACACTGTCCACGATAAACCCAAAAATCAATATCAATTCAATTCCAACTAAATATTATTTAATTGGTAAACTTCATTAAATCTAAATAAAAAGATTTAATATTTTTCTCTACTGGGTTCAAGAACAGTGTTAGTCAAGTCACCATTCACGACAAAACCAAATCACATTTGATATTAAATACAAGGCTCTGAATAGAAAATATATCGGCTTATATTCAATATCAAATTCTACGACCAACAGATATCGTATTGGAAATAACGATATATATATATATATATATATATATCTTTCAAATTTCCATAACAACATCTGTATAATCACGAAATCCAACATCGAAATATTCCGAAGACAATTTCGATTCAAATCCATTCCAATGCAATCATTGGAAATTCTGGTTATTTTTAAAACCCTTTCAAATCCAATTTATTTATTTTAAAAATAAATAAATTCTAATTCTAGTTCAAAACTAGTTCATTTCGATAAAAATCCATTTTTATCTTTTCAAATATGAAGTTTTTTCATTCCAATTCTTCACAAATCATTTTTTATAATTTTACGCAAATTATTGATATTTTTAATAATTTTATCAAGGCCCGTATAGTCGATTTCCATCAACGGCCATCGAACTGCACTTACAGCGACCTTTTCCAAATTTGATTTGGACATAATTCCAAATCCAACCGTTAGATTTCCAATTTCTAATATTCGTTAGAAAGCTCTTTTTGATATGAACCCAACGGTCCCAGTTTTAGGAGAATCCGACGGTCGGATCTCCCGCAATATCCGTTCGAAGTCAATGGTCGAAAATCGCGAACTGCCGCGGCGCGGCGCGTTCTATTCAGGCCATTATATTATATATATATATAATATATATATAATATATACTTTGTCGATTTCAATCCAAAACGTGCTTTATAAATCGTTTTAAATTTATTTTCAAAACGGTTTCAACTTCATATTCAATTTCTAATCAAAATTGAATATTCAATTTCAATTCGAATTCGTTTTATATTCAATTCAATTCAATCTAATTCGAATTTCATTTCTTTTCAATATAATTCGAATTTCAATTCTTTTCAAAATAATTCGAATTTCAATTCTTTTCAAAATATCAGATTTTGAAATCACTTTCGATATTCATTATAAAATGAATAAAATTGATATAAATATCGTTCACGTCAAAATGGCGTCATTCTAATCAACACGACTTCATATATTTTTATTTTCAAATGTTCTATTTCAAATATGGAATGAGGCCCAATCAATTACCATATAATGTCAATTATATGTATTTTCTACAACACATGTATGCAATAACAACGACGAATAATCAACCATCATCCAAAGTGCATTCTACACTGTATAAGCATCAAATATAAATATTCAACGCTTATAACAGTCTGTCAATCAATCGATCGACATACAGCTAATTATTGGGACTAGTGTATGTCATATATCATCCCAATACCCGTGTGGGGTTTTCAAACAATCAAACACAAATTTTATTTGTGCAGTTGGGCGATGTGTAAAATTTATCATCCCAATCAATATCAGTCAAATGTGTGTATATAAACAAATCGTCCGATTTGTTTATTTTTATTTCATTTCATATACACGTTAAAAATTATATTTTTAACTATAAAATATTTTCCACTATAAAATATTTTATTTCAACTATATAAATATTTTATTTCATTTCACATCACACAATCAACTACACATCAAAATCAAACAAATAAGCATACAAGCCGTCCATGGTCTGTGGACGACGGGTGTCGGGTGCTACTAAACACCGTCTGCATCCTAGTATATATTTTAACTAGAAATATAGAGTTAAGGTGAGAATTTCTCACAGAATAGCTAATCCAAACATCTCGACTCTTCAAATGTAGAAGTCTTCACCGCTCTTGCCTCTTGTCACTTTCTTTGCCCGTGTTCTCTACATATGTAAAAATCGAATTTTTACTTCGCTATTCAATATATAAAAATCATATTTTTACTTCGCTATTCAATATATAAAAATCATATTTTTACTTCGTTATTCAATATATAAAAATCATATTTTTCATATCTAAAAATCTCGTCTTTTACATACTGAAAACCTCGCCTTTCACTTTAACAAAATATGGTTTTTCCTTTAACAAAATATGGTTTTTCCTTTAACAAAATATGGTTTTTCCTTCAACAAAAATATGGTTTTTCCTACTCATTATATAGAAGATAAGTAATCAAATTAAATTAAAATAGTAAAAACTTACTGGTCATTTTCGTTCGGGTGGTGGATGCTCGCCGGGGAGGGGGTTTCTTGGCGTCGGAATAGGGTGGGAGAAGAAGAAGCAGCGGCCGCATCAGTTGGAGGAGGGGGGCGCGGTCGGCTGTAGGAAGGGGGGTTGTAACAACCCGTAAAATGCGAGCCAGTTTGAAAATTTTATTTTGGCAATTTTAGCGAATTTTGATTATTTAAAATGAATTATTTTAAATAATATCAACGAGAAATTTATTTTGAATATAATTCGAACGTATATATTTATACGCGTCGTCGTTAGAATATAAATATTTATATATAATTATAAATAGAATTGAAAATGGCGCGGTAGTTCGATAATTCGATTTCAAACTTCAATTGAATGTACCGGGTGCAAAACAATCCGGATTTTAGTGAAACCAAAAATCTTAGGATCTAATTGTGAATATCTTTCTAACGAATCCGACCAATCAAAATTTCATAGCGGGAATCAAAAGATATGTCCAGTTGAAAATTCTGAATAGTCGCTATGGAATTCAGGCCCTTAAAAATGGACATTTTGCAAACGACCTCGGATTTCGACGAAACCAGTTTTGTTGGGTCCGGGATGTCAAACTATTGCTAGGTTTCAAATTTCATAATTTTTCGAATCAATATGTGAGCGTGGCAAAAGAAAACGCGTTTGACCAGTTTCTATTGAATTTAATCGACTGGGAATTGGCCATTTTTCAAACGATCTCAGAATTCGACGAAACTAGTTTTGTTAGGACCGTATCGTCAATACGAAACTAGAAAATATTTTTCTGGAATTTTTCTAGTTAGTATGTGACCCCGGTAATTTGAAATGTACGTTTAAAATTCAATATAAGGATTTAAATTGTAAATTTCAACGGAAACAGATTGTAACGATCAAACCAGCTTACGATACATATCCCATTGTGTTCGGAATGGGGGTAGAACGCTATGGACGACAGGCGGTGGACCTCGTTTCGAGGTCATATGTAAAAGTCAACCCTAATGCAAATTTAAATAATTAAATAATAAAATAAAAAAAAAAAAAAAAAAAAGAATCCCCCTTTTCTTCCTCGTTGGCCCCCCCCCGATCATTTATCAGAAACAAATAAAAAAAAAAAAAGAGAAAACCCTAACCTAAATCGCGCCGCCGCCTGATCTTCGAAGCCCACCGCCAGATCGCCGAAGCCCGACCGACCTCCTCCTCCCTCCAGGCACCGAACGACACCTCGGAGTCCCCACTACCCTCGCGACATCCAATCGAGCAACCCCCTGAACCACCGACGCACCCTGCCGCGAACGCCTCATCGCGACACCACTGGACCACCGCCGACGCCTCGACTCCCCTCCTCCCCTTCGCATACCACGGTAAGCATTTAATTTATTTTATTTTTATTTTTTTTTATGATTTCTGATTTATGAAACGATGTAAAATTAATTACTGTATATTTCTTTTAGTTTTAAAAACAGTATTTTTAAGAGATTTGAAAACAGAAATTTTTAAAAAGAAGTTAAAACAGAAATTTTTAAAAAGAAGTTAAAACAGAAATTTTTAAAAAGAAGTTAAAACAGAAATTTATAAAAGAGTTTTGAAAACTGTTTTGAAGAATTATTTAAAAACTGCATTTTTTTAAGAAAATAAAAACTGCATTTTGAAAAAGAATAAAAACTGCATTTTGAAAAAGAATAAAAACTGCATTTTGAAAAAGAATAAAAACTGCATTTTGAAAAAGAATAAAAACTGCATTTTGAAAAAGGATAAAAACTGCATTTTTATAAAGGTTAAAAACTGCATTTGAAACAGAATTTTTAAAGATGTAAAAACTGTTTTAAAGGGAAAAATAAAAACTGATTTTATTTTAAACTTAGAAGTAGAAAAAGATTCGAGCTTTTAAAAATAAAGATCATATTTTTAAAAATAGAAAAGACAGAATTTTGTTAAGAAGTAAGATGTGATTCTTATATTTTTAAAGCAATAAAAATATAATTCTTACATCATAGGAATATTAAAAATATAATCTTTGTTTTTAAAAATATAATCTGTATATATTGATTAACATAGTAAAAATTCGATTTTTACTTATGTAGAGAATACGGGAAACGAAAGCGACAAGAAGACGAAATAGACGAAGATTTCTAGAAAAGGAAGAGTCGTGTGAGTGGATAGCGATTGGTGAGGATTTCTCACTCTTCAATCTCTTTTTATAATTTTATATATGTGTTGAAAGTGGAAGTGAATTGCTATATATAAATACCTATATATATATATACGCCCCTCGTCCACAAACCATGGACGATATTTATTGGTTGAAATTGTTGTGAAAATTGATTGATAGCGAAGTGAAATAACATATATATTGAAAGTGAAAATATTGAATATATTGAAAGTGAAAATATTGAATATATTGAAAGTGAAAATATCGAATATATTGAAAGTGAAAATATTGAATATATTGAAAGTGAAAATATTGAATATATTGAAAGTGAAAATATCGAATATATTGAAAATGAATATATCGTATATATTGAAAATGAATATATCGTATGTATTGAAAATGAAAATATCGTATATAGTGAAAGGTAAATATATATATATATATATGAATTGAAAACGATGTATATGAAATATATATATGAATTGAAAACGATGTATATGAAATATATATATGAATTGAAAACGATGTATATGAAATATATATATGAATTGAAAACGATGTATATGAAATATATATATGAATTGAAAACGATGTATATGAAATATATATATGAATTGAAAACGATGTATATGAAATATATATATGAATTGAAAACGATGTATATGAAATATATATATGAATTGAAAACGATGTATATGAAATATATATATGAATTGAAAACGATGTATATGAAATATATATATGAATTGAAAACGATGTATATGAAATATATATATGAATTGAAAACGATGTATATGAAATATATATATGAATTGAAAACGATGTATATGAAATATATATATGAATTGAAAACGATGTATATGAGATATATATATGAATTGAAAACGATGTATATGAAATATATATATGAATTGAAAACGATGTATATGAAATATATATATGAATTGAAAACGATGTATATGAAATATATATATGAATTGAAAACGATGTATATGAAATATATATATGAATTGAAAACGATGTATATGAAATATATATATGAATTGAAAACGATGTATATGAAATATATATATGAATTGAAAACGATGTATATGAAATATATATATGAATTGAAAACGATGTATATGAAATATATATATGAATTGAAAACGATGTATATGAAATATTCGAATTGAATTGACTAGAAAACGAATTCGAATTGAATTGAATAGAAAACGAATTCGAATTGAATTGAATAGAAAACGAATTCGAATTGAATTGACTAGAAAACGAATTCGAATTGAATTGAATAGAAAACGAATTCGAATTGAATTGAATAGAAAACGAATTCGAATTGAATTGAATAGAAAACGAATTCGAATTAAATTGAATAGAAAACGAATTCGAATTGAATTGACTAGAAAACGAATTCGAATTGAATTGAATAGAAAACGAATTCGAATTGAATTGAATAGAAAACGAATTCGAATTGAATTGAATAGAAAACGAATTCGAATTGAATTGAATAGAAAACGAATTCGAATTGAATTGAATAGAAAACGAATTCGAATTGAATTGAATAGAAAACGAATTCGAATTGAATTGAATAGAAAACGAATTCGAATTGAATTGAATAGAAAACGAATTCGAATTGAATTGACTAGAAAACGAATTCGAATTGAATTGAATAGAAAACGAATTCGAATTGAATTGACTAGAAAATGAATTCGAATTGAATTGAATAGAAAACGAATTCGAAATGAATTGAATTGAAAACGAATTCAAATTGAATTGAAATTTGAATTGAATAGAAATGAATTTTAAAACGAATCTATAAAGAAGAATTCAATTGTGATTTGAATTGAAAAGGAAGTTGAAAATGTTTTTGAAACGAATTCAAAACTATTTATATAATTCGTTTTAAATAGAAATCGACGAAATATATATTATATATATTATATATATAATAAATGGCCTGAATAGAACGCGCCGCGCTGCGGCAGTTCGCGAATTTCGACCATTGACTTCGAACGGACATTACGGGAGATCCGACCGTCGGATTCTCCTGAAATCAGAACCGTTGGGTTCGTATCGAAAAGAGCTTTCTAAGGAATATTAGAAATTTGAAATCTAACGGTTGGATTTGGAGATACGTCCAAATCAAATTCGAAAAAGGTCGCTGTAAGTGCAGTTCGATGGCCATTGATGGAAATCGACCGTACAGGCCTTGATAAAATTATTAAAAATAGTAATAATTTGTGTAAAATCATAAGAAATGATTTGGGAAGAATTGGGATGAAAAACTCCATATTTGAAAAGATAAAAATAGATTTTTATCGAAATGAACTAGTTTTGAACTAGGATTATAATTCTATTTATTTTTAAATAAATAAATTGAATTCGAAAAGGGTTTTAAAAATAACCAAAATTCCAATGATTGCATTGGAGTGGATTTGAATCGAAATTGTCTTCGGAATATTTCGATGTTGGGATTCGTGATTATACAGGTGTTGTTATGGAAATTTGAAAGATATATATATATATATATCGTTATTTCCCATACGACATCTGTTAGTCGTAGAACTCGATATTGAATATAAGCCGATATATTTTCTATTCAGAGCCTTGTATTGAATATCGAATGTGATTTGGGTTTGTCGTGAATGGTGTCTTCACTAACACTGTTCTTGAACCCAGTTGAGAAAAGATTAAATCTTTTTATTTAGATTTAATGAAGTGTACCAATTAAATAATATTTAATTGGAATTGAATTGATATTGATTTTTGGGTTTATCGTGAACAGTGTTTTAAATAACACTCGTTCTTTAACCCGATAATTAATGGAATGATTTTTGGGTTTATCGTGAACAGTGTTTTAAATAACACTCGTTCTTTAACCCGATAATTAATGGAATGATTTTTGGGTTTATCGTGAACAGTGTTTTTAAATAACACTCGTTCTTTAACCCGATAATTAATGGAATGATTTTTGGGTTTATCGTGAACAGTGTTTTAAATAACACTCGTTCTTTAACCCGATAATTAATGGAATGATTTTTGGGTTTATCGTGAACAGTGTTTTTAAATAACACTCGTTCTTTAACCCGATAATTAATGGAATGTGACTTTGGGTTTATCGCGAACCGTGTTTTTAGATGACACTGATTCTTTAACCCAGTCACAGATTAAAACTAAGTGGAGTTTTAATGAATCTTTAATTAGATTGAAAAGATCGAGAATGGAGTATCACCAGTTTTGCTCCAGGCGATAGTTAAATCTTTAATTAGATTTGAACGTGAAATTTAGAAACTAACTGTCGGTTAGCCAAGCAGAATGGTTTTCTGGATATTGATCTGATGTTGGTTTCGGCCTTCGGGGTTAATATTTGGGGAATTATTCTCTTGATTAATTTACGGTTAGTGACTAATGAATTGGAATGAGGCGTATGTTAAATTTGATTGATTGATGGTTTGGATTGTGCTCGACCAGTTTATGAGCAGAATATGCTTTTACATTTAGCATTGGGTTGGGTTGAAAATATCTGTGTGCTAACGCCTTGTGAAAGACTTCACGATTTGACGATAAGGTGTTTAGCGATGTTGTGTTCATTTCAAATTTAACGAATGATTGTGAAATGATATTTTCCTTAAGTGAAAAGAAATGTATTCCCGATTTTGGACAGGGAATGTTTTATAAAAATGTTTTATAAAACAGAAAGGATTTCGAGGCCCAAAACCCGATGATTTCTAAAGTGATTTAGAAATGTATTATATGTTACATTGTGATTATTATGTTGTGAAATGATTTTCCCTACTTCGGGATATGAAATGATTTAGTATGTGACTAAAGATTCGGGTAACCCTGAGACTAAAAGTATGGGTGAGAGGGCGGTGTATGCTCTCCTGAGTGGGAGGTGCATCGTCGGTGTAGCCTACTCCTATGTGGGGTAGGTGCACATATATATATCGAGTTGCGAGGTGCGTACCCTTTGCCTTGTCGATGGGGAGCACGATATTTGGTTGCATACTTGTTTGTATGCATTGTTATGTTTTGGAATTCATATTTCCAAATGATTTGATTTGAGATCCCGAAGTGAAATCTACTTTGATATAGAAAGTTAGATATGTATTTCAAATGATTTGAAATAAGAAATCGGGAATAAAATCCAAAGGAATAATTTCTGTAAATTGAATTGGATTTGGAAAATCTAAGTGTTGTGATTAATCTAAGTGGGTAGATTGGGATATTGCATGTTGTGTGATGCATAGTAGATCCATATATCTATATTGATTGTTGTTTATACACTGGCTTTCATGGGGGTAAACCCGTTCCGCGAAAGTGGCGTGGTCCCGTGATTTGCCTTATTTTTGAACAAAGTTAACAACTGTTTTTGAGTCCTCACACCAGTCCCATGACTGACTCGTAGTTTGCTTTTCCCTTGCGAACTCGGGTGCCCCTATTTTCCACACGGGCAGTCGAGTAGTTTTATTTTGCAGATGTTTTGAGCAGGATTCTGGATTGAAGCTTTAAGCTGTGTCCAGACATTTACAGTCTTCCGCTGTGTAGTTTATATTTCCGCTGTGTAGTTTATATTTCCGCTGTGCACTGTTTTACATTTATGTAAATTTATCTTCCGCTGTGTATTATATTTCGATACTCTGATATTCTGTACTCTGATGTAACATTGTTATGATGTTTATTGAAGTCTTCTGTTATTTGTTCTGATGTGTTGTATACCCAAAGTTAGCGTATGCGGGATTCGAACGGTCTTGGTCGGTTTAACGATCGATTAGGTCCGGGCGAAATCCGTGTCGTTACAACGTGGTATCAGAGCTTTGGTTAAACTCAAATCTTTGGGGTACAACTCGTTTGAACAGAATAAAAGACTCATCAGAGGTAGGATTAGTAATGTCCTATAAAAGAATCCTCATTAGAGATAGAATCAGTAGCATTCTAGAATGAGTGACTCGTTAGAGATGGGGTTAGAAATGCCCCAGAATGAGTCGAGAGTTATTTGTTTATAAATAACGTATCTGTGATTATATATATAATCTGATTTTAGAAAATATGATTTTAAATATATAAAATTATATATTTGAAAATATAATCAATTAATTGATTGATGTTTGTGTTGTTTGTTTAATTGATTGATAATTTTGAATCATTATGCCTAACTGAATCAAATAGTAAACTATATTGAAATTTGGTTGCAAATGCATGCATATACTTGCACTTACATTGAACAGGTCATAGCAAGGAGGCTAGAGCAGAGAATAAAATTTGTTTGCCCGACAAATAGGTACATGTTTATTACATAATTTCCTGTTTTGTTTGGGTGATGATGATTTTGTGAGCCTATTGGCTAGCCGCTTGGCTTTTTCTTTTTCTTTTTGAGATCTGAAGGACCGGGGAAGCTATTTGAAATTCCCCGATGCTCCCGGTGCAGGGGAGGTTATGGCGAAATTTTTCAAAAATTTAGGGTGTTAGCCAAATTTTTGAAATTTTGAAAATTCTCAGAAACTAAAGAGTTGGAGAATGGAAGCCAGATCGAACGTAGAGTTGAATAATCAAACCACTTTCGACTTTGTTCCTTTTCGGGGACGAAAAGTTTTAAGTGGGGGAGATTGTAACAACCCGTAAAATGCGAGCCAGTTTGAAAATTTTATTTTGGCAATTTTAGCGAATTTTGATTATTTAAAATGAATTATTTTAAATAATATCAACGAGAAATTTATTTTGAATATAATTCGAACGTATATATTTATACGCGTCGTCGTTAGAATATAAATATTTATATATAATTATAAATAGAATTGAAAATGGCGCGGTAGTTCGATAATTCGATTTCAAACTTCAATTGAATGTACCGGGTGCAAAACAATCCGGATTTTAGTGAAACCAAAAATCTTAGGATCTAATTGTGAATATCTTTCTAACGAATCCGACCAATCAAAATTTCATAGCGGGAATCAAAAGATATGTCCAGTTGAAAATTCTGAATAGTCGCTATGGAATTCAGGCCCTTAAAAATGGACATTTTGCAAACGACCTCGGATTTCGACGAAACCAGTTTTGTTGGGTCCGGGATGTCAAACTATTGCTAGGTTTCAAATTTCATAATTTTTCGAATCAATATGTGAGCGTGGCAAAAGAAAACGCGTTTGACCAGTTTCTATTGAATTTAATCGACTGGGAATTGGCCATTTTTCAAACGATCTCAGAATTCGACGAAACTAGTTTTGTTAGGACCGTATCGTCAATACGAAACTAGAAAATATTTTTCTGGAATTTTTCTAGTTAGTATGTGACCCCGGTAATTTGAAATGTACGTTTAAAATTCAATATAAGGATTTAAATTGTAAATTTCAACGGAAACAGATTGTAACGATCAAACCAGCTTACGATACATATCCCATTGTGTTCGGAATGGGGGTAGAACGCTATGGACGACAGGCGGTGGACCTCGTTTCGAGGTCATATGTAAAAGTCAACCCTAATGCAAATTTAAATAATTAAATAATAAAATAAAATAAAAAAAAAAAAAAAAAGAATCCCCCTTTTCTTCCTCGTTGGCCCCCCCCAGATCATTTATCAGAAACAAATAAAAAAAAAAAAAGAGAAAACCCTAACCTAAATCGCGCCGCCGCCTGATCTTCGAAGCCCACCGCCAGATCGCCGAAGCCCGACCGACCTCCTCCTCCCTCCAGGCACCGAACGACACCTCGGAGTCCCCACTACCCTCGCGACATCCAATCGAGCAACCCCCTGAACCACCGACGCACCCTGCCGCACCCTGCCGCGAACGCCTCATCGCGACACCACTGGACCACCGCCGACGCCTCGACTCCCCTCCTCCCCTTCGCATACCACGGTAAGCATTTAATTTATTTTTTTTTTATTTTTTTTTATGATTTCTGATTTATGAAACGATGTAAAATTAATTACTGTATATTTCTTTTAGTTTTAAAAACAGTATTTTTAAGAGATTTGAAAACAGAAATTTTTAAAAAGAAGTTAAAACAGAAATTTTTAAAAAGAAGTTAAAACAGAAATTTTTAAAAAGAAGTTAAAACAGAAATTTATAAAAGAGTTTTGAAAACTGTTTTGAAGAATTATTTAAAAACTGCATTTTTTTAAGAAAATAAAAACTGCATTTTGAAAAAGAATAAAAACTGCATTTTGAAAAAGAATAAAAACTGCATTTTGAAAAAGAATAAAAACTGCATTTTGAAAAAGAATAAAAACTGCATTTTGAAAAAGGATAAAAACTGCATTTTTATAAAGGTTAAAAACTGCATTTGAAACAGAATTTTTAAAGATGTAAAAACTGTTTTAAAGGGAAAAATAAAAACTGATTTTATTTTAAACTTAGAAGTAGAAAAAGATTCGAGCTTTTAAAAATAAAGATCATATTTTTAAAAATAGAAAAGACAGAATTTTGTTAAGAAGTAAGATGTGATTCTTATATTTTTAAAGCAATAAAAATATAATTCTTACATCATAGGAATATTAAAAATATAATCTTTGTTTTTAAAAATATAATCTGTATATATTGATTAACATAGTAAAAATTCGATTTTTACTTATGTAGAGAATACGGGAAACGAAAGCGACAAGAAGACGAAATAGACGAAGATTTCTAGAAAAGGAAGAGTCGTGTGAGTGGATAGCGATTGGTGAGGATTTCTCACTCTTCAATCTCTTTTTATAATTTTATATATGTGTTGAAAGTGGAAGTGAATTGCTATATATAAATACCTATATATATATATACGCCCCTCGTCCACAAACCATGGACGATATTTATTGGTTGAAATTGTTGTGAAAATTGATTGATAGCGAAGTGAAATAACATATATATTGAAAGTGAAAATATTGAATATATTGAAAGTGAAAATATTGAATATATTGAAAGTGAAAATATCGAATATATTGAAAGTGAAAATATTGAATATATTGAAAGTGAAAATATTGAATATATTGAAAGTGAAAATATCGAATATATTGAAAATGAATATATCGTATATATTGAAAATGAATATATCGTATGTATTGAAAATGAAAATATCGTATATAGTGAAAGGTAAATATATATATATATATATGAATTGAAAACGATGTATATGAAATATATATATGAATTGAAAACGATGTATATGAAATATATATATGAATTGAAAACGATGTATATGAAATATATATATGAATTGAAAACGATGTATATGAAATATATATATGAATTGAAAACGATGTATATGAAATATATATATGAATTGAAAACGATGTATATGAAATATATATATGAATTGAAAACGATGTATATGAAATATATATATGAATTGAAAACGATGTATATGAAATATATATATGAATTGAAAACGATGTATATGAAATATATATATGAATTGAAAACGATGTATATGAAATATATATATGAATTGAAAACGATGTATATGAAATATATATATGAATTGAAAACGATGTATATGAAATATATATATGAATTGAAAACGATGTATATGAGATATATATATGAATTGAAAACGATGTATATGAAATATATATATGAATTGAAAACGATGTATATGAAATATATATATGAATTGAAAACGATGTATATGAAATATATATATGAATTGAAAACGATGTATATGAAATATATATATGAATTGAAAACGATGTATATGAAATATATATATGAATTGAAAACGATGTATATGAAATATATATATGAATTGAAAACGATGTATATGAAATATATATATGAATTGAAAACGATGTATATGAAATATATATATGAATTGAAAACGATGTATATGAAATATTCGAATTGAATTGACTAGAAAACGAATTCGAATTGAATTGAATAGAAAACGAATTCGAATTGAATTGAATAGAAAACGAATTCGAATTGAATTGACTAGAAAACGAATTCGAATTGAATTGAATAGAAAACGAATTCGAATTGAATTGAATAGAAAACGAATTCGAATTGAATTGAATAGAAAACGAATTCGAATTAAATTGAATAGAAAACGAATTCGAATTGAATTGACTAGAAAACGAATTCGAATTGAATTGAATAGAAAACGAATTCGAATTGAATTGAATAGAAAACGAATTCGAATTGAATTGAATAGAAAACGAATTCGAATTGAATTGAATAGAAAACGAATTCGAATTGAATTGAATAGAAAACGAATTCGAATTGAATTGAATAGAAAACGAATTCGAATTGAATTGAATAGAAAACGAATTCGAATTGAATTGAATAGAAAACGAATTCGAATTGAATTGACTAGAAAACGAATTCGAATTGAATTGAATAGAAAACGAATTCGAATTGAATTGACTAGAAAATGAATTCGAATTGAATTGAATAGAAAACGAATTCGAAATGAATTGAATTGAAAACGAATTCAAATTGAATTGAAATTTGAATTGAATAGAAATGAATTTTAAAACGAATCTATAAAGAAGAATTCAATTGTGATTTGAATTGAAAAGGAAGTTGAAAATGTTTTTGAAACGAATTCAAAACTATTTATATAATTCGTTTTAAATAGAAATCGACGAAATATATATTATATATATTATATATATAATAAATGGCCTGAATAGAACGCGCCGCGCTGCGGCAGTTCGCGAATTTCGACCATTGACTTCGAACGGACATTACGGGAGATCCGACCGTCGGATTCTCCTGAAATCAGAACCGTTGGGTTCGTATCGAAAAGAGCTTTCTAAGGAATATTAGAAATTTGAAATCTAACGGTTGGATTTGGAGATACGTCCAAATCAAATTCGAAAAAGGTCGCTGTAAGTGCAGTTCGATGGCCATTGATGGAAATCGACCGTACAGGCCTTGATAAAATTATTAAAAATAGTAATAATTTGTGTAAAATCATAAGAAATGATTTGGGAAGAATTGGGATGAAAAACTCCATATTTGAAAAGATAAAAATAGATTTTTATCGAAATGAACTAGTTTTGAACTAGGATTATAATTCTATTTATTTTTAAATAAATAAATTGAATTCGAAAAGGGTTTTAAAAATAACCAAAATTCCAATGATTGCATTGGAGTGGATTTGAATCGAAATTGTCTTCGGAATATTTCGATGTTGGGATTCGTGATTATACAGGTGTTGTTATGGAAATTTGAAAGATATATATATATATATATATCGTTATTTCCCATACGACATCTGTTAGTCGTAGAACTCGATATTGAATATAAGCCGATATATTTTCTATTCAGAGCCTTGTATTGAATATCGAATGTGATTTGGGTTTGTCGTGAATGGTGTCTTCACTAACACTGTTCTTGAACCCAGTTGAGAAAAGATTAAATCTTTTTATTTAGATTTAATGAAGTGTACCAATTAAATAATATTTAATTGGAATTGAATTGATATTGATTTTTGGGTTTATCGTGAACAGTGTTTTAAATAACACTCGTTCTTTAACCCGATAATTAATGGAATGATTTTTGGGTTTATCGTGAACAGTGTTTTAAATAACACTCGTTCTTTAACCCGATAATTAATGGAATGATTTTTGGGTTTATCGTGAACAGTGTTTTTAAATAACACTCGTTCTTTAACCCGATAATTAATGGAATGATTTTTGGGTTTATCGTGAACAGTGTTTTAAATAACACTCGTTCTTTAACCCGATAATTAATGGAATGATTTTTGGGTTTATCGTGAACAGTGTTTTTAAATAACACTCGTTCTTTAACCCGATAATTAATGGAATGTGACTTTGGGTTTATCGCGAACCGTGTTTTTAGATGACACTGATTCTTTAACCCAGTCACAGATTAAAACTAAGTGGAGTTTTAATGAATCTTTAATTAGATTGAAAAGATCGAGAATGGAGTATCACCAGTTTTGCTCCAGGCGATAGTTAAATCTTTAATTAGATTTGAACGTGAAATTTAGAAACTAACTGTCGGTTAGCCAAGCAGAATGGTTTTCTGGATATTGATCTGATGTTGGTTTCGGCCTTCGGGGTTAATATTTGGGGAATTATTCTCTTGATTAATTTACGGTTAGTGACTAATGAATTGGAATGAGGCGTATGTTAAATTTGATTGATTGATGGTTTGGATTGTGCTCGACCAGTTTATGAGCAGAATATGCTTTTACATTTAGCATTGGGTTGGGTTGAAAATATCTGTGTGCTAACGCCTTGTGAAAGACTTCACGATTTGACGATAAGGTGTTTAGCGATGTTGTGTTCATTTCAAATTTAACGAATGATTGTGAAATGATATTTTCCTTAAGTGAAAAGAAATGTATTCCCGATTTTGGACAGGGAATGTTTTATAAAAATGTTTTATAAAACAGAAAGGATTTCGAGGCCCAAAACCCGATGATTTCTAAAGTGATTTAGAAATGTATTATATGTTACATTGTGATTATTATGTTGTGAAATGATTTTCCCTACTTCGGGATATGAAATGATTTAGTATGTGACTAAAGATTCGGGTAACCCTGAGACTAAAAGTATGGGTGAGAGGGCGGTGTATGCTCTCCTGAGTGGGAGGTGCATCGTCGGTGTAGCCTACTCCTATGTGGGGTAGGTGCACATATATATATCGAGTTGCGAGGTGCGTACCCTTTGCCTTGTCGATGGGGAGCACGATATTTGGTTGCATACTTGTTTGTATGCATTGTTATGTTTTGGAATTCATATTTCCAAATGATTTGATTTGAGATCCCGAAGTGAAATCTACTTTGATATAGAAAGTTAGATATGTATTTCAAATGATTTGAAATAAGAAATCGGGAATAAAATCCAAAGGAATAATTTCTGTAAATTGAATTGGATTTGGAAAATCTAAGTGTTGTGATTAATCTAAGTGGGTAGATTGGGATATTGCATGTTGTGTGATGCATAGTAGATCCATATATCTATATTGATTGTTGTTTATACACTGGCTTTCATGGGGGTAAACCCGTTCCGCGAAAGTGGCGTGGTCCCGTGATTTGCCTTATTTTTGAACAAAGTTAACAACTGTTTTTGAGTCCTCACACCAGTCCCATGACTGACTCGTAGTTTGCTTTTCCCTTGCGAACTCGGGTGCCCCTATTTTCCACACGGGCAGTCGAGTAGTTTTATTTTGCAGATGTTTTGAGCAGGATTCTGGATTGAAGCTTTAAGCTGTGTCCAGACATTTACAGTCTTCCGCTGTGTAGTTTATATTTCCGCTGTGTAGTTTATATTTCCGCTGTGCACTGTTTTACATTTATGTAAATTTATCTTCCGCTGTGTATTATATTTCGATACTCTGATATTCTGTACTCTGATGTAACATTGTTATGATGTTTATTGAAGTCTTCTGTTATTTGTTCTGATGTGTTGTATACCCAAAGTTAGCGTATGCGGGATTCGAACGGTCTTGGTCGGTTTAACGATCGATTAGGTCCGGGCGAAATCCGTGTCGTTACAGGGGTGCGCGTCGGTAGATGGAGAGGGGGGGTCGCGTCGGCAGATGGAGGGAGGGGGGTTAGCGCGTCGCGCGGCAGGAGAGGGGGGTTAGCGCGGCGGCAGCGCCGCCTGGGGGGGTGGGTGGCGATCGGTAGGCTAGGGTTTTTTTTTCTTTTAATTTGTTCTGTAATGAACGAAGGAAGGGGGAGGAGAGATAAAGGAGGTGTGAGGTATAGTTAATATTTATATTTTATTATTTAATTGTTTCAAAAAGTAACTTTTACATTCGAACTCGAAATCGAACCCACCGCCTGTCGTCCATAGCTAATTACCCCCATTCCGAACACAATGGGATATGTATCGTAGGCTGATTCGATCGTTTCAATCCGTTTCTGTCAAAATCAACATATAACTCTATATATTGAATTTGAACGCGGATTTCAATTTACCGGGTCACATACTAACCCAAAAAATTCCAGAAAAATATTTTCTAGCTTCGTATTGACGATACGATCCTAACAAAACTAGTTTCGTCGAATTCTGAGACCGTTTGAAAAATGGCCATTTTCCAGTCGATTAAAATCAACTAAAACTGGTCAAATGCGTTTTCCTTTGCCACGCTCACATATTGATTCGAAAAATTATGAAATTTGAAACCTAGAAATAATTTGACATCGCGGATCCAACAAATGTGGTTTCGTCGAAATCCGAGGTTGTTTGCAAAATTTCCATTTTTAAAGGCCTGAATTCTATAGCGACTATTCAGAATTTTCAGCTGGACATATCTTTTGATTCCCGCTATGAAATTTTGATTTTTCTAATTCATTGGAAAGATATTCACAAATAGATTCTAATATTCTTGGTTTCACTAAAATCCGGTTTATTTTGCACCCGGTGCATTCATTTGAAGTTTGAAATCGAATTATCGAACTACCGCGCCGTTTTCAATTCCTTTTATAGATTAAAATAAATATTTATATTCTAACGACGATTCAAATGAATATATACGATTGAATTCTATTCAAAATAAATTTCTCGTCGTTATTATTTAAAATAATTCATTTTAAATAATCAAAATTCACTAAATTGGCCAAAATAAAAAATTTAAACTGGCCCAGATTTCCGGGTTATTACAATCTCCCCCACTTAAAACTTTTTGTCCCCGAAAAGGAACAAAGCCGAAAGTTGTTTCACAAATCAACTCAACTTCCATTATTTTCATTACGGCTTAAGTTCTTCAACTTTTCAGTTTCTAAGAACTTTTCAAATTTTTCAAAAATTTGGCTAACACCCTAAATTTTCGGAAAATTTCGCCATAACCTCCCCTGCACCGGGAGCACGGGAAAATACCGAAATTGCCATACAGGCCTTCTGATCTCAAAAAGAAAAAAAGAAAGAGCCAATCGGCTCATAAAATCATCACCACCCAAACAAAACAGTAAATTATAGTAAACATGTACCTATTTGTCGGGCAAACAATTTTTATTCTTTGCTCTAGCCTCCTTGCTATGACCTGTTCAATGTAAGTACATGTATATGCAAGAAAATGCGACCAAATTTCAATAAAATTCACTATTTGATACAATTTGGCTATATGGTTCAAAATTTGAATTAACAAACAATAATCAAACAACACAACCATCAATTAATTAGTTGATTAGCTTTTGAAATTCATAACTTTGATATATAGTCAAAAATCACATTTTTGATGCCAAATCACAACAATAAGCCCTATCTAGTTTCGGTTCTCACACTAGTCAATTGGAAATTTATAGAAATCTCACCTTCGTTACTCGAAAATAAATACTGGCGATGGTGCCCCATCACAGAAATTATCCCCGGGCACTAGAGTGCGATTCTATAACTATCCAATACATTAAAACTTCGAATACACGTTTGCAAGACATATATGCAAATTCTTTATATATTGGATTGTCCAAATCAATATATAATAAATGATCAAATACGAATAAGTGATTTAAATTTTCAAAACAAAACTTGTTTTCAATTTTAAAAATATACTCTTCCCACTCGTTCTAGGATACTACCGATCCCATCTCTAATGAGTCATTCCCATTGGATATTACTAATCCAATTTCTGATGAATTCTTTCGTATGGTTCTAATGTGTCTTGTTCTCTGAGCTTTGTAAACCAAAGCTCTGATACCACGCTGAAACAGCCCGACGAAATCCAGTAGGCTTTGCAACCATCCCTTCATCCCCCAAAGCAGCAGGTAAAACCCACCGTGGCTTCCAGTGGTCCCCCAGTAACTTGTTTTACGGCGACCTCTCGAGCCTCCCGGCCACTGCCTAACCAACCCTCAAAAGGGACATGTGGGGGTAAGAGTCTCCCGTTCGCCACCAAACCGCGAAGCGAGAACCCCCCATCATGCGTACCCAGCTCACACAGGACCAGCAACAAAAACTGGTAATACTTCATATCTAACCCCACGGTGTTATCGGTAAATTCAATTACCATTACACGTTCAAATCTAATTAAAGATTTAACGATCGCCTGGAGTAAAACTGGTGATCTTTTCAATCTAATTAAAGATTCATTAAAACTCCACTTAGTTTTAATCGTTAACTGGGTTAAAGAATCTGTCTCATTTAAAACACGGTTCACGATAAGCCCAAAATCACATTCCATTAATTATCGGGTTAAAGAACGAGTGTTATTTAAAACATTGTCCACGATAAACCCAAAAATCAATATCAATTCAATTCCAATTAAATATTATTTAATTGGTACACTTCATTAAATCTAAATAAAAAGATTAAATCTTTTTCTCAACTGGGTTCAAGAACAGTGTTAGTCAAGACACCATTCACGACAAACCCAAATCACATTTGATATTAAATACAAGGCTCTGAATAGAAAATATATCGGCTTATATTCAATATCAAATTCTACGACCAACAGATATCGTATTGGAAATAACGATATATATATCTATATCTTTTAAATTTCCATAACAACATCTGTATAATCACGAAATCCAACATCGAAATATTCCGAAGACAATTTCGACTCAAATCCATTCCAATGCAATCATTGGAAATTCTGGTTATTTTTAAAACCCTTTCAAATCCAATTTATTTATTTTAAAAATAAATAAATTATAATTCTAGTTCAAAACTAGTTCATTTCGATAAAAATCAATTTTTATCTTTTCAAATATGGAGTTTTTTCATCCCAATTCTTCACAAATCACTTCTTATGATTTTACGCAAATTATTGATATTTTTAATAATTTTATCAAGGCCCGTACAGTCGATTTCCATCAACGGCCATCGAACTGCACTTACAACGACCTTTTCCAAATTTGATTTGGACATAATTCCAAATCCAATCGTTAGATTTCCAATTTCTAATATTCGTTAGAAAGCTCTTTTCGATACGAACCCAACGGTCCCGGTTTTAGGAGAATCCGACGGTCGGATCTCCCGCAATATCCGTTCGAAGTCAATGGTCGAAATTCGCGAACTACCGCGGCGCGGTGCGTTCTATTCAGGCCATTATATTATATATATATAATATATACTTCGTCGATTTCAATCCAAAACGTGCTTTATAAATCGTTTTAAATTCATTTTCAAAACGGTTTCAACTTTATATTCAATTTCTAATCAAAATTGAATATTCAATTTCAATTCGAATTCGTTTTATATTCAATTCAATTCAATCTAATTCGAATTTCAATTCTTTTCAATATAATTCGAATTTCAATTCTTTTAAAAATAATTCGAATTTCAGGTCTTTTCAAAATATCAGATTTTGAAATCACTTTCGATATTCATTATAAAATGAATAAAATTGATATAAATATCGTTCACGTCAAAATGGCGTCAATCTAATCAACACGGCTTCATATATTTTTATTTTCAAATGTTCTATTTCAAATATGGAATAAGCCCAATCAATTACCATATAATGTCAATTATTTGGATTTTCTACAACACATGTATGCAATAACAACGATGAATAATCAACCATCATCAAAAGTGCATTCTACACTGTATAAGCATCAAATATAAATATTCAACGCTTATAACAGTCTGTCAATCAATGGATCGACATACAGCTAATTATTGGAACTAGTGTATGTCATATATCATCCCAATACCCGTGTGGGGTTTTCAAACAATCAAACACAGATTTTATTTGTGCAGTTGGGCGATGTGTAAAATTTATCGTCCCAATCAATATCAGTCAAATGTGTGTATATAAACAAATCGTCCGATTTGTTTATTTTTATTTCATTTCATATACACGTTAAAAATTCTATTTTTAACTATAAAATATTTTCCACTATAAAATATTTTATTTCAACTATATAAATATTTTATTTCATTTCACATCACATCACACAATCAACTACACATCAAAATCAAACAAACAAGCATACAAGCCGTCCATGGTCTGTGGACGACGGGTGTCGGGTGCTACTAAACACCGTCTGCATCCTAGTATATATTTTAACTAGAAATATAGAGTTAAGGTGAGAAGTTCTCACAGAATAGCTAATCCAAACATCTCGACTCTTCAAATGTAGAAGTCTTCGCCGCTCTTGCCTCTTGTCACTTTCTTTGCCCGTGTTCTCTACATATGTAAAAATCGAATTTTTACTTCGCTATTCAATATATAAAAATCATATTTTTACTTCGTTATTCAATATATAAAAATCATATTTTTACTTCGCTATTCAATATATAAAAATTATATTTTTACTTCGTTATTCAATATATAAAAATCATATTTTTCATACCTAAAATTCTCGTCTTTTACATACTGAAAACCTCGCCTTTCACTTTAACAAAATATGGTTTTTCCTTTAACAAAATATGGTTTTTCCTTTAACAAAATATGGTTTTTCCTTCAACAAAAATATGGTTTTTCCTACTCATTATATAGAAGATAAGTAATCAAATTAAATTAAAATAGTAAAAACTTACTGGTCATTTTCGTTCGGGTGGTGGATGCTCGCCGGGGGGGGGGGGGGGTTTCTTGGCGTCGGAATAGGGTGGAAGAAGAAGAAGCAGCGACCGCATCAGCAGGAGGAGGGGGGCGCGGTCGGCTGCAGGAGGGGGGGTGCGCGTTGGCAGATGGAGGGGGGTCGCGTCGGCAGATGGAGGGAGGGGGGTTAGCGCGTCGCGCGGTAGGAGAGGGGGGGTTAGCGCGGCGACAGCGCCGCCTGGGGGGGTGGCGATCGGTAGGATAGGTTTTTTTTCTTTTAATTCGTTCTGTAATGAACGAAGGAAGGGGGAGGAGAGATAAAGGAGGTGTGCGGTATAGTTAATATTTATATTTTATTATTTAATTGTTTCAAAAAGTAACTTTTACATTCGAACTCGAAATCGAACCCACCGCCTGTCGTCCATAGCTAATTACCCCCATTTCAAACACAATGGGATATGTATCGTAGGATGATTCGATCGTTTCGATCCGTTTCCATCAAAATCAACATATAACTCTATATATTGAATTTGAACGCGCATTTCAATTTACCGGGGTCACATACTAACCCGAAAAATTCCAGAAAAATATTTTCTAGCTTCGTATTGACGATACGGTCCTAACAAAACTAGTTTCGTCGAATTCTGAGACCGTTTGAAAAATGGCCATTTTCTAGTCGATTAAAATCAACTGAAACTGGTCAAACGCGTTTTCCTTTGCCACGCTCACATATTGATTCGAAAAATTATGAAATTTGAAACCTAGCAATAATTTGACATCGCGGATCCAACAAAAGTGCTTTCGTCGAAATCCGAGGTCGTTTGCAAAATTTCCATTTTTAAGGGCATGAATTCTATAGTGACTATTCAGAATTTTCAACTGGACATGTCTTTTGATTCCTGCTATGAAATTTTTATTTTTCTGATTCGTTGGAAAGATATTCACAAATAGATTCTAATATTTTTGGTTTCACTAAAATCCGGTTTTTTTTGCACCCGGTACATTCATTTGAAGTTTGAAATCTAATTATCGAACTACCGCGCCGTTTTCAATTCCTTTTATAAATTAAAATAAATATTTATATTCTAACGACGATTCAAACGAATATATACGTTCGAATTCTATTCAAAATAAATTTCTCGTCGTTATTATTTAAAATAATTCATTTTAAATAATCAAAATTCACTAAATTGGCCAAAATAAAAATTTTAAACTGGCCCAGATTTCCGGGTTATTACAGCAGGGAGAATTGAGATTCGTGTTTTAGAATTAGTATACGTTATTTTTCCAATTTGGATGTCCCTCGTTATATGCGGATGACCAATTATTACCGTTAGATAGCTCGATCTGCACGGTTCAAATTAATTGGGATGTGAGATTGTGGATTGCGCTCTATTCATCTTCGAGGTGTCGCTAATTATCCTAGTTCTCAAAAAACATAGGGAATTTTGGATGTCTTGCTGACGCCATATTTTTCAAGAAAAAATTACAAAATATTGAGGATGATGTCACCAAGACGCAGACAATTATCAACGTATTAGTAATGCCTTAGTGATGTCATAGATGACCAAAATCTTAGCGATTCCATGGCGTCCATGCATCACTATGGAGTCGCTAATTGACATCAGAAATCAGCCTTGTTTCTAGTGGCAATTGATTATTAAAAATATGTTCGAGAAAAATCAATTTCTAAAAAATACATAACATATAGTGTGTAATTATAAACTATTCATCACAATTGAAAACATATTCAATGCTTACTACGTGTGAGAGAAGATAATTACATGTGAAAGCATGTAAACGAGCATGGATATAATAGCTAGTATGATAATGTTTGCATTCTTTGAATTTCGAAACTCCTTAATATTTATGAAATTTCTTATTTTAAAATTTTGAACTTTCTACAAAATTTTATATTCTTTCAAAAATTATGAAAACTTCAAAATTTTAGGTTTATTTTTAGAAAATACGAAAGTTTTAATTTTTTGAATTAATATGTAATAAACATAATTATCAATTATACTTACCAAATTTGAGATATTAGATAGTAAATTTTAACTTTTAATTATTAAATGCTTATTAATCATACATTATTAAAGATTACTTCCTAATATATTATTTGCAATTAATTATTAATTGTTAAACATGTTAATAATTATTAAAAAAAAATAACACTAAAGCATCTTTTACAAAAATAACATAAATATCTCTTGCAAATACATTGGAATTTAACTGCAAAATACCTTCGAAACATATCCGTCGGTATTCTGTCTCAATTTGCAATGAAAAATAGAGACGGAAAATTATTGTTGGTAAGCTGACACAATTTGCAGCGGATTAGCGAGGGATAACACAAGGCGATGGTGATAAATAAAAATGATAAAAATGTGAAAAATCAAAAAACAATCCCTTGTAGATCTCATGGAAATCCATCGCAAATTAGCGACGGAAATTTCTGCTTCTAAAATTTGATGCAAAATCAGTGTTTTCTTGTAGTGAATTAAATTTCCGATTATGTATTATTTCAACCCGTATCTCATGTCAATAGTTTTATAATCTATATAACCATTCGCATACGTATCATTTCAATCCATAGTAATTTTTCTATATAACAAATCAAGGTACTTACAATGCGATTTCAATATACAAATAACATAACAAATTATACATGAGTCACATATCATATCGCATTTCATATCAAGCATATCATATATTTGTTAAACAACAGACATAGCATATTATTCATGTGTCACAAGTAAACAATTTAAAATAAATAATTGTAAAATAATAGTTAAGCACAATACAATCACAACAAATGTTTTAATTATTGCTAATTCATTAACATAAGTTATTGTTTAAGTGTGATTTCTCACCTTCCATGGATCTAGGAATTTGTAAACAAATACCGAACAACACAGACACTCCACCTCACACAAGATCATAACAATTGAATCAACATAAGCCTTATTCAAACTAAATCAAGCTCAAAACTTTGATTTGAATTTTTTTTTTCAAAAGAAAAGAAAAGCGAAATAAGAAAATGGGTTCGGATTTACAGTGTTTCGGCTAGAGTGGGCTCGCATGGCTCTGGCGATGGTTAGGTGGCACTAGGGTCGGTTGGATATGGCGGCCATGCATGGTGTTAGGGTGAAGGAGGGGTTTAGGGCCTAGGGTTTAGGAAATAGGACCTGAGTTTTTCAATATAATGGCGGTTGTGGATATTTTAGGGTGAACTAGGAGTTTTGCTAGCGGTCAGGTAGGAGATGAACGGAGGTGATGGTAGTACCAGTGGAGGTAGCAAGAGAGAAGGAGAAAAGAGAGATGTTAGATGTTTGTTTTATTTCTTAAAGAGAAAAAAATAAAAATAAAATAACTTAGATCCAGGTCTAGATCTGGAAGAATTACTTACGTGAAATGGCAAAGAGGAGAAGAAAGAAAATAACGAAGATAAGAAAGATGAGACTTGAGTGGGGAGATATATATTTATCTCTCAAATGATCTTTCAAATCAAGAATGTTTAGGTGTGCTGACTCGGCGAGGTATCAGCACACATTTAATTCTTTCAAAAGTCAAGACAAATATATGAGTGATGAGTGGAGATATATACATATATTTGTCTATAAAAGGTTCCTTTAAATCTTGAATGATTAGGTTTTCTGACTCGACGAGGTGCCAACGCTTATATTTATATATTTCAAAATCAATTAGCTAATTCAAAAATACTGTAGGAAATACCAAGAGAATTCAGGACAAGTACACAAAAAATACACTTTTCGTGTTTACGTGTTTCTGTAGTATAAATTGCAGATTTTAGCAATTGACATCCTTTTTTATGAAGCGTAAGTTGGTATTCTTCTTGGAATCCAGTCTAGTATTTTCAAAAAACTAAATGAAGTTTTAAATTTTAAACTTTTACAAATTTCAACAAAATTTTAAAATTTTCTAAGTCCTAAACTGTAAATTTTTCTAAGAGAATTTTCCTTTAGATTTCAATCAACCATATTAGAACTATCAAATTCCTTAAATATCAATTTTAAATTTTAAAATTTTCAACCTGAAATTCAATTGAATATATTTGAAGTTTGCAAAATTTCAAGTTCTTATAGAACCTTATTAAATCTCAGAGATGAAATTTCTTAAGGGGACTAATGTAATACCCCGCATTTTTATAGTAACTAATTAGGATGAATTTTGATAAACAAAATTGAAAAATAGTGAAAATTAACATTCTACAAATGTTGAAATTGGGAGTCAAAACTTTTGCCTTGTGCTCATAACGATTTTATAATAAATTTTCATATATAATATTTTTTGATTGGAGTTCAATCGGAGATGTTATTACCGTTTGAAGTTTTTTTTTTTGTGAAAATGGGTACACATTTATTAACTGGAAATAAAGCAGTACATAGTTACGGTTAGCATACTAACCGGAATACATAAAGGAAACATACTAAAAACAAGCAAAAAGAAATGTTAAAATAAGATCAACTAGACTCATGATGAGGCCATTCTCTCTGCGCTTCACTTCTCCATGATTTCCTCTCATAATCCCTACTCAAAGTAAGAAAACGGATCTGCCGACGCAAGTTCACAATTTGTAACCAACTTTCTTTGTTGCTCTTAAAAAAATTATGGCTTTCTGTAACTGAATTTCTCCTAAAATTTTACAATATATTGGTCCATATACCCAAAATCTTGTGTAAACTATCCTCCACATTTTCAGCATCGGGCATGACAAGTTTACAGATTGGAATGCGTTAATTTTTTACCATTTGGATTACGTTCTCAACTAATCCATTCTAACAGACTTGGCAATAATAGGACACTTCTTTACTGGAACATTTTCGAATTTTCATAGCATTAAAAACATAGCTTCTTGTTGTAGAACCGATTCCAAACCGTATTTCAAAAACATAAAATGTTTTCAATCTACAATTTGTTGGTTCATCCTTCTACAACTCGTTTCAGCAACCATGAATTAGTGTTCCACATTTCGATTTGGAACAAATAAAGTTATCTGTAGCACACTTTCGCAACCTTTAATAGTTTTCAATCCACTTAGATCTTCCTCATCAATCCAGCTACCGTAGAATTTACTTCTACCACTGGCAGTGTGGCATCATGCTGTTTGAACGGCTGTTAGAAAATTCCATGAATAATCTCTAACCAAAATACCATTTTCTACCACTAGAAACCATAAAATGGATGACTGCAAACAGTAGAAATGAAATTTGTTAGAGATAAATATGGATATATACTAGTTGTTAACCAACTTTTTGAGAAAAGCCGTCAACGTTCAGATCAAAGCTCAATATTTGGAAATGCGCCCTCCAGCATTGTTCAACTGGCCAATTCAGGCAATTCATACTCTAGAAGGCCCAACCAAGGCTCGGCCCAAAACCGGCCCTCCTCAGATTTCAAGCTCGAGGCAATTTTCTTTCGTTCACTCCGGAAGAATCGCTCTCCCCAGTCGATCGAGTAAACCGCTTCTAGTAAAGGTGCATCGACCTAATATCTCGGATTCACCTGAAAAGATCCAGCTGAGTCTTTCAATTACTCAGCCTGACTCTCAAGGCAGTAAAGATGGTCAAATATCTGCGGACAAAGCACTACTTCCGATACACCTCACCTCGAGTGCCACATAAGCCACTATTTTTGATGATACTATTAATCAACAGCAGACTGGGTCCCACCGCTGCAACTACTTCCACTGACCGAGCTCCACGTGTCCGAGCTCCGAAAAGGAGGAAAGCCACAAGGCGGCCCGCTCAGCCTACTTCTTCACCTATAAATACACCCATTCTCAAAATGGAAAGGGGACTTCTTTTTTCAGCTGTTTCGACTTTCGGCAGAACCTCTCCTTCTAATTCAAAGCTTCTCTACGACCAAGGTTAAAGAGGGATATCTCTTCTTCATCCTCAAAATAGAAAAAGCATTGTACTTGTAATTAAAAAAAGATCAATACATATAAAGTAAACGTAGGCACCAACTTTGCCGAACCACTATAAAAAGCCTTGCGTGTTCCCTGTTTTCTTTACTTTCTTGCATTTCATAATCATTATTCGTGTGCTCTCCACATGATCGGGGGTTGACCATCACTAATGACCAACTTTTGACGTCAACACTAGTTAATCAAGCCGCTCCAGATTGTTTTCAATAGTGACGAAATTATATCATGGCAATGAATCCAAAACCAATATCTTGATCGTAAAAAGTACGCTGAGTCTCCCGTGAGTTCTAAAAAACGTAAACTAGCTTAACTGTATTTACTTTTACATTAACTGACGGAACGCAACAGTGAATCAACAATTGGAACATAATATGCCTAAACTTGATAATTGAATTTTGGGGGACAAACTTTTCTTGTAACCGCATATTGTTGAATGAACGAAATCCCTAGGGAATCAAAGTATACCCGAGATATGAAAATTTATTTGGGTATAAATCACTCCATATCGCAATACCAAATAGTTTTAACTTTCAGAGACTGAATCGAAGTTGCATGTTAATCCAAATAAAAGAGGACTAGTTGAGGGACTAAGAAGTTCTGATTTGGAATGTTGTTGTTAAATCGATTTCACTAGTTCTCACTTATACATATGGCTTGATCCCCAGTTAGAAGACTGTCAGAAATGGGTTGAAGGTAAATGTGTGGACTAGGTTGCGGTTTTTAGAATGGAATTGCCGACGTCCAATTGCTGTGGAGCGGATTTAGTCACCAACGAAAAGTAGATCTCTGAAGCGGCTTCATTATTTTGTGGCTTGAAACCAATGGGTTTCGTTTTTCTATAGGAAGCACCCTTTCCTCTCTCCATTGGAGAGAGAGGGAGGGAGGAAGAAGACGACAACCTATTGAAGTTTTAACTCTATCTATATATATATATATATATATATATATATGGGAAATTCTATTGGGATACAAAATTTAGACACAATTGATGACACAACTAATCTTCACCATTGGACCACCTCATGAATTACACCTCTCCGCATAAACACAAAAAGATCCAACGGTTGAGGCTTTGTGTCTCCAAGTTTGTGTCTAATTTTGTGTCCCAATAGCAGCCCCCTATATATATATATATATATATATATATATATATATAGGCAAATTCTATTCAAACCGCCATATTTGCTGAGTTGCCCCCCTAAATGTGAAATTTTTTAAAAAATCGCGGTTTTGCTGAGTTTCCTCCCATTTTTATTAAAAAAAAGTCGAAAATGTCCTCTCTTATAGTTCAACTACGTTGTTTCTTCATGTACCACGCAGTGTGACTACGTGGTACCGTAACTAACCTCGTAGACCCTCTACGAGGTTAGTTTGGGTACCACGTGGCCACACTGCGTGGTACATGAAGAAACCACGCAGTTGTATTACGAGGTAACCTGAGGACATGAAAAAAAATATAACGCCAAAAGAGTAATTTCGTCAGCGAAATTTTTGATTGAAAGGGGGGTAACTCAGCAACTTCGTGAGTTTGAATAGAATTTGCCATATATATAAGGTTACAAATAAAATGGGGATCGAAACGGCCATTCGAGTGATCAACCTAACAACGAACCAGGCCTCGACCGCCATTATAACGTAGAGGTGAATATTTTTGGTCATGTGGTTAAATCTTGATGATATTTGATTTAACGGTTAGCATTAGTTTGAACATCTATAAATAAACACATAGGACATTATTTTCATCTCATTATTATATCAATGAGCGCATCAGCACTGCCATTATTCTTTCTCCTTTAAAATTTCTAAACAAAAAAATTATAAATCTCGATGCACAAATTCGAGTTAAGGAGAATAGAATAGAGAAGACTATAGACTTAGGAACTGGCTCAAATTAGAAAGCTATGTCAAAAAAGTAAACCTATGGATCTGGTTTTAATTTGCTATTCTAAATCCAAATCCCACTTCGTCTTAATCCAATCTAATAAAATGGTAGAAATATCATTTGTAAATCCTAATAGAGAATTATAAAGGGAAGGATACAGATAACAGAGACAGATTTGTATTGAATTTAGATATTTGGAAAGCTAGTAAGGTGGTCAGCAAAATCAAATATTTTTATATGATGATAGAATGTACCATTGTAAATATATTACACTATGTAAATTAAAGAATCGTAATTTTATTTTGTGAATTCCATGAATAAAATATATGTCGTGAATTAAAATTACAACAATGGAAACGTCGCCTATGAAAAATAAAAGTAAGGATAATTACATTATTCATTTACCCTTAAATTATTTAACTGTTGATTGAAATAAATGGTAAGCATGAAATAAGTTTTATTTAATCTTTTGGAATCTGGAAAATGTTTTAGTTTATCGAAATGAATATTAAGGGAAATAGATTCCCATATTTTGTTTTCGTCAAACCTTGAAAAATGTGACTTGTGGAATTATAAGGAATGAATATACACTATTCCAAACGAAACAGATGTACAAAATAAGAGTTTCCATATTTTTTACTTTCTATTTCAAACAGTAAGAAGAGAATTCCTTATAATTACGGGTATCACACAAATATTCACTTTTTGGGTAAAATATAAAAATAAGCTATGTAGAATTAATGGTGGAACCAAATTCATTTTATTAAAATATGATAGGTTTCACAAATGTAATGAATGTTAAGAAAAAAAGAATAAACCAAAGGATTAATGAGGTTGGGAATTGGTATAGTTGTAAAAGTGTAAAACATAGGCAAAGGGGAAAAAATTAATAAAAAAGGTAAATGATAACGATACGAAAAACCGATAAGTGAAATGATAAATGAAGCTGGATATAATGTCAAATAAACGCATATTGATGAGATTGAAGGCAAAAGAGGCGAAAACTAAAAGATTAAGGAAAATAATAAATATACAATAAAGAAGAAAGTTTGCATGTAGCCTCATAAATGTATTTAAGATGACTTTGGATAAATCTATAACGTAGTTATGGATGGTCTGTACTAATCATATGGGTGAAAATCTATGGGTTAAGATTGGCTTGGTGTGGTAATTGGTTAGGGAAAGTCCTAGCAACAATATAGAAAATATCATTAGAGTACGAAAACGTTGTTAAAGGTGAGAATATAAGAAGGTTGGTCCTGTTGATGTACAAATAAGTATCATTGGAGTATGCAATAAGAGGCTTAGTGTTTGTGATGATAACAGATGTTACTACAAAAATTATCTTGGCACAAGATAGCAGGTGAAGGGATGTTAAGTAAATATAAGGAGGGGATAAGGGACTCGAAAGCAATGGAGGTCGATACCCCTTCTGGAGAAAAGGGACCCGAAGCCTACTAGGTATCGGCAAAGGTTCATCCGAAGGGGTTTATCCACCAAGAATTAACCAACGGACACCAACACAGTAAAAGAGGAAGAGAATTGGGACGGCGCATCAAGATGATTCGGAACCAATCCTTAAAGAATGATTTCATGGATATAGAAAGGGGTTACTTTTGCAAGTAACACAAATGTCACCGAAAGCTACCCTCCTGAGAGCCAAACTGAAAGGCTAAACTGAGACTCAAGCAAGGATACAGGCAATTCGTACTAATCCACTTAGTACATGAACCATCAACGATTCTAAATCGGCAAACATTTACGTACGGCATGAGGGTGGTCCCCTCAGAGTACCCATAATAAAGCCGAAAGCCTACATCCGAAAGCCCGCAGCAAAGGACCAACACTGAGAGCATTCGCCAAGACATCCAAAATGCCCCCGCAATCTGTTGCGGCAACAAGCCCCTTCCGCCTGGAAGAAAGCCCAATTCACCCGGGACTATCCCTTCGAAAGGTGTACATGGCACCGTGAAGAGGACCAACAGGTCGATACCCGAAACCCAAGGAAAAGGCGACCGACAGGGATCGCCCAGGCCCAACAATCTATCGAAGGAAAGACACCGGATTCTCAATAAATAGGACTCTAGATACTCCGTAAAGGGGGACGAACCTTTCATTTCTCAGTTTAGCTCCTTCTTTCTCAAGGAGAGCAAATCATCAATTCTTGTAATATATCTACAATTTATAAATGGAGAATTCGGAGTCCCATACATCCTGCAATTTGATAATCTTATAGTCTCATAATGATGAAACAGGGAGTTAACACTAATCTTTCTGATGAGGGGATCAATCAAGGTGCTCCAGTAGCGGAGGAAGGGGACTTTGTAGAAATATGAAACTTCCTCTCTCTTCACCTTACGGGCCGCCATGATTGATCCATGCCCTCATACCAAGCCTAACGCTTCCCTAAGCATCGATATGACAAAATCGTGTATGAGTTCCTAGCTCGATCTCAGTTGTAATTCAGACTCCTCCCTCAGGAAGGTCCAGTACAAAGGAGTCATCGAAATAAGCGAATATTGAGAGGCTTTCATCCATGAACTCACGGGAGGCGTTAGAGTGCTTTCTTCTTATTGAAATATACAGAGCAGTTGCCATGGTCCCGAATCTTATCCATCCCAAATCCAGGATCATTGCCTAAGGATTCTGTGTCATGGCCGCTACAAACTTCGTGGATAAACATATTACACTCTGTAATTTGAGAGTTGACTAAAAATATTGTTAACATTTTGGCGCTAGAAGGAGGGCTTGAACCTCCGATCTTGTAGTTAATTTGTTTAAACTAAATGGTTGAATTCATCGCCATGGTAGGGAACAATGAAGACGAAGAAATTGAAGGAACAAAACAAAGAACTAGGCTCCAATGTCATCCTTCAAGGAAATGAGGTCTCAGCACTCAACCCAAATAATAACGAGAAAGAAACCATGCCCAACCCACAGCTGCTATCAGATTCGAACGCCACGAGGGATAATGTCGCAAGGATCTTAGCCTTGGAAGTGCTACTCCAAGAAATGCGGGCTCAGGTCGATGCAGTACCGGCACAGAAATCCTCAAGGCTCACCAGATCTAGCTTAAAAGAGGCAAATGAATCTCCAAAAAGGAAGGCCCCCGTTCAACAGTCATAAGTGAAAGGGACGCCCAAAGCAACCTCTTCCAAGAAAAGGAAATCTCATCTGACGAGAGTAGATCATTAAGTGAATCAATGCGAGAAGGAACAATCCGGGAGCTCCACCTCCAAAGGCTATGACCCTAAGAGAGAAGATCATGACAATACGGAGGCCTACATTAGTGATGTCACTCAAAAGACCATCAAGGACTTGCTGGTAAGCAAGGGGAAGAGAACCCAGGATGACAAGGTTAACGACAACGAGAGGGTAGCCCCGTTCATTGATGAGATTATGAACACTGTGGTACTATCCAGAGTCAAAGTCCCAACCATGAAATATCTGGGAACCACTGACCCCGACGACCATTTGATGGGTTGCAACAGCCAGATGGATCTTTACAACACCTCTGGAGCTGTCAGATGTCGCCTCTTCCCTGTAACCTTCCAAGGTGCAACAAGAAATCGTATCGCCAGTACAAGGAAAATACCATTTACTCGTGGAAACAATTCTCCTACGAATTCTTCGTGCAGTTTTACATCTGAAAAGATCCAACCGTAGATTATATGGTCATCGCTAACATCAAACAGAGAAAGGGGAGTCTCTCGGGGACTACCTCAAAAGGTTCAACGTCGAGGCCTTAAAAGCCAAAGATATGAATGACCATGACAAGCTGATCGCCGTGCATTCGGGGTTGATAGAAAATACCCGCTTTTGGAAGTAGTTATATATCCACGGCTGCAAGGATTTACAAGATTTCCATTTTCAAGCCGACAAGTTTATCCGCATGGATGAAGTATACTTCGCAAAAAGGAAGTTCGGGCCTCATAGAGAAGGAGGAAGGCCAAACTTCAGACAAAAGCTCCCGGAAGGGAATCAGAGGAGATCGAGATGGGAAGACTCTAACACGAACTCGGTTGTCCTGAACAAGCCCATCTCGTATGTGTATGCTGTCGCAAAGGAAAGGGTCAATAATTTCTCGGTCTCGTTCAGAGCTAAAAATTTCTCCGAACCTCATGCCGGTGGTAAATAGTGCGAGTTCCATAAAAGCAACAGGCACAAGACAGACGAGAGCAAAGTCTTATATAGGATTATCCAGAAACTAATCCGAGAGGGGAACCTGAAGGAGTTTGTTTCAAATAAAGCAGTACCAACTCAACATGCAGGAGGACAACAAAAGGTTTTGGTAAACACGACGAGAGTCATTACAGAGGAGAATAACCTGGACTTGTGGCCTCTCGTGAACCGAATCAATGTGGGACCACATCCTACCGGAAGCTATCAGAAAGACACGGACCAATACGTGAAAGAAGCTTTGGAGGGAATCTTCTCCGTCCAAGAGGATCCATCATTGAAGAATGCACGTTACGCCCCCAAAATGCAAAACCTTGTGGTTTCCTCAGAAAAATGAAGAAAGGGGTCTGTCACCCATATAACGAACCTCTCATGATAATGGCGCATATAGGACTTTCGGTCGTTTCTAAAATATTGGTGGATACCAAAAGCGCTGTCAACGTCACCTTCAAGCACACCTTCAATCAGATGGAAATTTCCGAAAAGAAACTGGAGCCTAGCTATAGGGTAAAATCGTTCAAATCGAAACCCAAAATTTATAAATCTAATCTATTTATAACAGGATCTTGGATTAAAAGTAAATCGAAATTAAAATCATACCAGATCTTGCTATGGAATTCACGGATCCTAATTGGAGGTTTGGAAGCGGTTGATTCGAATCGAGCCCTTCATGTGTAGAGCCTCTATAAGTAATCCACGAACGCACCTTCGTCTCCGTCAAACGAATTGAAGATGGATGATCCTCGGTGCTAGCCGCCATTAGGGTTTTCATTTTTCCAGAGCTCTCGGTTGTGTTTCTCATTTTTTCTTATCCTCTTAGAATAATAATAAGGGTCGTACCCTTTTATTTTAATCAACACGAGATAATAGTGGAGTCATGTTACTCATTTTTACCACTTCAACCAAAGAAAGTGTCAACACTTGACCCATTTAGTTAATAATGGTTTTTTATCCTTTCATACGTTCTTATGTGTGACCTAATAGGTTACCATAACGTTGGCAATGATTTTAAATGATATTTAAAATCATAAACAGTGATTGACATCTAGCAATGCATCGCTGCTACCCAAGTTATAATAAAATCAATGATTTGATACAAACTTTCATTGACCAGTGTATCAATGTAATATGATCCTTCAAACCAATATATCCAGGATTAAATTCGAGACATGGATCGTATCATCCTCTTAATAATTTAATCCGTTTATCTTGATCGATGAGTAGACTGTATAAAACAAATCAATATTTGAGCACAGCCATGCATTTTTCAGTCTCACTCAATCAAGAGGCCCATGGATATCACTACAAATATATATTGTAGGGTTAAATTTCATCTAGATCATTCATAATTTTCATTCGATTCGAGATGCATCCAATAATCACCGTTATCGTTACCCTATTACGGCTAACTTTAGATGATATCAAAACACAAATATCCTCGAATAAAATTATAATGATTTCAGGTCTGAGGACCATTACATTACTGTCATTATGAGAATAACTTATGATACTGTTAATTATATTCCATATAGTTATCTCACGGTGGGTCAGCCCAATACGCTATTCTCTAATACGTATTTATGTCTTGACTTCAATATCACGTATATTAATGATCAATGAGATGTGATCATCAGTCACTCAACATACTAGTCTCAATGTTTTATTATTGTCTTATATAAACAATAAAACTCGACTAGGGACATTTAAGAATAATAATACTCAATATACTATATAATCTCAAGATCAAGTCTTACTCGAACTATATAATTCCGTATTATTATTCTAAGAAATTCTATTATATTAATATTTATATTACGTAGTAAATATAACATACCAGAATATTTTTTTATTCCAAATAAAACAACAACGTTATTAATCACATCAAATGGATTTCCTATAGGGCATAAACTCTAACAATCTCCCACTCGCACTAGAGTCAATCATTCATGTATCGTATACTCATGAAACTAGTGTGACTATTAAACTTCTGCTGCGACAGAGTTTAATTCAGTAGGTCTGCAACATTACAACTTTTGCAACTTTGTAGATATGTTAATATCTTGTGTGAACAATTTCACATAAGTATTATATTTCTTAAATATGTATGTTTGGATCGATAATGAGTTTAACGTTTTAGGCCTGGGCAATAGACACATTGTTATCACAATGAAAATCATTGGATTAACAATGAATTAGGTTCAATTATGAACTTCTTAATCCAAACATTTTCTTTCTCAGAATCAGTATCTATTTATTGTTTTAAAAAACTAACATTATTTACAATAATTATTGTGTTATCGAGTAACATTTGAATTATTGTGTCACTCCCACTCAATTTCTTGTCTATACAAGATTCAGTGGCATTTTGTGGTTTTCGATACATATCGAATTCTATTCCCACCGGTATCTTAGAGACCGGCTCTCCTTTATAAAGGATACCAATTCGAGCAGTAAACATTTTTATTCTCAGAGAATTTATAGAATTAATATCCCTTTGTTTCTTGTGGATATTACACAAAATAGTCATTTGATTTGGGTCCGATCTAATCTGATGAAGGACGTTTAATAAACGCCTTACTTCCCAAATCTTCGTATTGGACTTACAAGGACATTTCCTAGTCCATATCTTACACAGCGTCTTTATACTCGTTTTAGTGGGACTAAATGCAATTGTTCTAAATTTAATTTATTGGAAGATCTATACGACTTATCATTAATCGTGCCATATCTTATAAGGTACGATTTCTCCTTTCAGACACACCTTTTCAATATGGTGTTCTAGATGGAGTGAGTTGTGAAACAATTTCAAACTCATTTAGATAGTCATTAAATTATTGGCTTATATATTCTCTTGATCTAGTCGAAGAGTATTTATTTTCTATCAAAAAAATTGTTTTGAACTTCATTTTGAATTCTATGAACCATTTTCAAAGGATTCTAATTTGTGTATCATAATATACACATATCTATATCGACAGACATCATCAGTAAATGTATGAAGTAACAAAACCTACATTTAGCTTATGTATTCATTGCTCCATATACATCATTATGCATGAGACCCAATACTTAATAGTCCATTCACTGTGTCAGGTGAAAGGTGATTTAGTTAATTTTGCCTTATAAACAAGATTTGCGTTGTTCATATGATTCGAAATCAAATGACCTCAAAATTCCATCATTATGGAGTTTTGATAGGTGTTCCTTGTTTATATTGGCTAACTGCCAATGCTAAAGGTATATAGGATTTAAATCACTAAATTCAATCCACTAATTATTAATGTCAAGTACATTATAGTTAAGGATTTACAAAGATCATTAACTATTTGTGAAATTCCATATTATATTTCATTTAAGTAAAATGAATGAAATTCAAACTTATCTAAACAAGATCTTTTATAACATTTATTTTAAGTGGAATTTCATTATAACAATTATTGCATTTATTTAATTAAGCCAGTATAATAAAAAAGAATCAACTTCCTATGGATAATCCAGCAACACTTGATTCATTTCCATTCGTAAGTCCACTTGTCATTCTATTAGATTTCTACTTATTCTGCTATTTCTTAAATCAACACACATTTATGTGATTTATATCTAGTATCTAGTACTAGAAATGTATAAGTAGATTATTATAACATTTATATCTTATTCAGTTGAAGTCACACTTTGACTTTTATTTTAGATCCTCCATATTTGTTAGAACAATTACGTTTTAATTTATCTGAAGACAATCCTCAAATTTCAATTTTAGCCAAGAAATTTGATTTAATTCAATTTATCCTTTTTAAGAATTAATTTAAATTATCGGAGTAATTTATTATTTAATATCATCATTAGATAATAAAATAATAACTGATTCTGTAATATTTATTTAATACAAAATTTTGACAGTCATAACTTTATATTAACATAAATGTATTATTTCAACTAAAATACGCTCCCACTTAAATTAACGTCCCTCTATTTATATATACATATCGGTATATATATATATAACGGTGTTCCAAGATCCATATCTAGTCATGCCTTGACCTAGCTTTGGCTGAACTCAAAACACAACCTTTTAGGCAGACATCTTATGTCAATTATATCATATATAATTCTTGGATCGCATGATGAACATTTTGTTCAGTATAATTCATTTGCTCAAAATATAGAATAATTCATGCTATTATCTCTAAGGCCATAATCCTATTATGCAGCCTAGTTAAGTCAGACCCAATAATAGGTTGGAGCACCACATTTTATTCCATCGCATATAACCAAAATAAAAGGTGAGCAACGCTTTGGCGTTAGTTTCAACCATGGATCTTGGATAGTGATGAGTATATTATTGGAAGACGTCACCAAGACTTAATATAACAAAATTTGCTTTAAAGGGAATTTATAATATGTAGTAGCAAACAATATTAGTGTTTATTTACACATATCAAAATATGTGTTTTTTATACTCATAATATAAGTACGATTTAAATAAAATATATGAAACATTTATATATATATATATATATATATATATATATTTAAATCCATTGTCATACAAGAACCTAGTTTATTTTATTCGAACATTTCAAAATAAAATAAATTAAAAGCCTGTATGTGGAATCCAAGAAATTATATTTATTAATTTAATATAAATTTCAAGTAACCAATTCCATTTCAAGATTTATACAATATATAGGCCTAAACAATTTTAGGACCAGGCAATGTTAGGCAAGCCCTTCATAGTTATTTATACTATCCTGAACCCAAGCCTACTAAATCAAATTCAAATATTATTTCCATGATATTAACAAAACCCATTTTGTTATTGAACAGAAAGTTAGTGATATGCACACAATCTATAATTGTTATACAAATTGCACATTATCAAGAAATTGTACACGGTAGAAGTAGCCTGAAATAGGCTATATGACCAGACTTTGTTTTTAATTTTAATTAGATAAGTCATAAGCGAATAACTTGACAGACTATAAATTCAAACATAGTTATCATGAACGTGTTTCAGGTCCATATTTATACATCTCATACGATACAAGACATGTTTCACTTATACACCAAATGTACAACATATATATACATAGAATTTTCATATAAAATATACACATATCATATAAACAATTGAACTGTAAATTTATGAAACCAATATCCTAGTTGCTGGAATCTGCAAACTTTTGCATCCAAAATTTGCTGTTGGAACTTGCAAACTCTTTGCACCCAAAATAGTTGTTGGAATTTGCAAACTTTTGCACCCATAATTGGACATAAATATGCACTGTAACTCAGTCATACTAATATAAGGTCTCATTCATCAAAATGTTTTAGCATCTTCATGCTTATCCCTGTTAAATCATGATAACATTTTGAATACAATGAGAGTATGTATCTTTTAATGTCAATAAGGTCAAACCCATGTAAGTAGTTGTTACTGCAAGTTTATAAAACAAATTTGTATGCAGTTTTACAATAAACCTATTTGCAGTTTTTTTTTTGTTTTTTTTAAAAAAAAGTTTATTCAAAAGAACATCCTTTCATACGAAAACAACATACATATAAAATCAGGCAATCTAAATTGACAATTTATATGTAACTTCAATATA
Source organism: Allium sativum (assembly GCA_030737875.1). NCBI lineage: Eukaryota > Viridiplantae > Streptophyta > Magnoliopsida > Asparagales > Amaryllidaceae > Allium > Allium sativum. The sequence continues at coordinate 591,294,474 of CM060920.1, forward strand.
TATTTGCAGGAACATAATTGGTAATTCAACATTTTGATAATTACTAGTTTGTTAACAAGATCAATATCTTGATATCATAAATCATTCTTGCAAATATTATAAAACTGACAGAGAATACTTACAGCAGTTAACATAATATACTTATATATATATTTATGTCAATGTGTGTGTGTGTGTGTGTGTATATATAACTTTTTAGTTCTATATGCAGTCATTAAACCAATCAGAATGCCAATCAAAAACTGTCCAAAACAGATTATCACAAATCAAACAACTTTGATTTAGTGCTGAAAGAAATTACATCTAATTCAATTACGCCAATAGAATTATATTATAGGATGTTCATAGAGGGCCAAATTATAAAAGGGTTTGAAATTTGATTGATCAAATCAAAACAAAATTGATGAATCAGAGTTGTAAGAGTGTTGTATTTATTAACTTACTCAGTGATTCATATATATGTTCTTTCAAACAATTCTTATTACAGGGATCAACAAATAAGAACTGGCAATTTTGATCTGCATTACTGAATGGATATCTTATATTAATTCATATTTCATTTCGAATAACAAAACAAATATTATTAATTATAATTCAAAAAACAAGTTCTAAACTTTAAATAAGGTAACTCAGATTACCACCATCTGTCATATTATGGATTAGCAATTGTAAAGTAGGATTAATACAATATTAACCCATGGAATCATATCCTAAATTATATCATATGTATTAGACTGTCATAACAGGAATTTTAAATACATATTTCTAAATCAATATCAAATATCAATTCAGATTACATACAGAAAAATTGAACAAATTTTTCTTTGCCATGAAACAATTTCAGATTCATTTTCTTTGTAACTTGTTCATAACATATTGTGAAAAGCTTCAAATCAGATCCAGGGTGACCCAATAAACATTAGTATTAAGGCTGATCAAATAACATGAATAAGTGCATATATTCATATAGACCATAGTGTATAGTCAAGCAGCAAACTTAAGTTTGGAGATAAAATTGATAATGGATACAGACAAATTATAGATAAAACTCGATTTTGTTTCAATTCAACAATCAATTAAGTACATAAACATGTATATATATTATTGTAATTCCATTTCATCATATGAAATATAAAGGGAATTCAAGATAGAATTTAATATCCTAGTTTTTTGTTGACAACAAAAGACAAAATCTTTTGATTGCATATACTGTGGGGTATATTAAGGGTGTTGTTATTGACACTCCAACTATTGTTAAGGGGGGTCATTTTTTAAAAACACTCCACTTTTTGAAAAATTGTTAAGGGGCTACGCAAATATATTATTTCAAACTACTCAATATTCCCGGATTGCCCCTTCAAATTAGATTTAAAAAAAACTTATTCGATAAAGGAAACCGAATTAAAATATGCAGTTCGTCATTACGGCACCGAATGCAGCATGTAATCAATTATGTATGTATTCGACAGTGATATGTCGAAAATTAATAATTATTTCGGTGAATTTCCTTTGTAATTATAAAATTCAGCATATTTATGTTGACAAAAAAAAAATAGTTCGATCATATTCCTCCGAAAACGCTTAATCTTTAGGGTTTTAAAAAAATCGATACATGCGAATCGAAAAAATTACTATGGCTCTTACAATATTTGTTAAGGTAAAATTACCTTTATTTGTTAAGGGACTAAATGGATAATAATGTAAAATTACATTTATTTGTTAAGGGGCTACTTCCATCGTTGGTACTCCCCTTAACAATTTTTTTAAAAAAGAAAAATTGGTCCTCCCTTAACAAAATTTGGAGTATCAATAACAATGCCCTATATTAATTATATATATCCAAAACTTAAATTAAGATTATATACAATATGCCAAAAAAAATATTGGTTCTACATACCCAGCAGCAAAATATATATTGCTGATTATCAGTTAGTAAAATTTTGGCTTCTGTAAATTAGAAGTAGAATCATGACATGGTCAGGATTTTAAATAAAACAAATTTTGATTTTATATCCAAGTATAAAGATCAAATCAAGAAAAACTTCTGTTAACAAATTTCATTAACTTTTGATTTCAATAAATCAAAATTAATGTGAAAACAATACTACTGATTTATTAATCCAGATACTTGCATATGAAACAGTTTTCAAGTGTATGCAATGTCAATATATCAATTGTTAATAGTAACAGAATAATTTTGAAACCATGCCATCTAGCTACTTTTAAAACCATTGTATGTTTAGTTTATATATATATCATAATATATATATATTAAATTAAAATTATACAAATCAGTTTTGTAAAACAAAATCATTTAAATAACTATATATGCTCAAAATGATTACATAAACAAACTGATTTGTATTTGAACAATTCAGTTCCAAAACAGTTTAATATGTAATAGTATATACAATGTTGTGTGTAAATACACACACACACACGTATATATATATATATATATATATATATATATATATATATATATATATTTATACGTATATAATAGATGCCAAATAGATTTGACAAAACAATAATAGTTTTAGCATTTCATAATCAAAATTAGAAATTAAATTTTACAAAATTTCACCCTTTAAATGATTTTACAGATTCAATCAGATTAACCTGTAAACACACAAATATTTCAAATCTAATCAAATAGTATGTACACTAATTGACAGACTTAAAATAATATACAAAATTTGATCAAAGAGGATCTTATATCCTTGATTAATCAAAAATTGAATTTTGATTAAATTTTCAGGTTCCAAAGTATGTGAACTACGAATGTTAAACTAATTTTACATTTCTAACTTTTTGTATGTGGCTTTATATCATATATAAAATTTATATATAAAAATATATAAATTATAAAACAATTTTGTAATTCGTATCAAATACAGTTCTTTTAATAATATCAGTGAAATATTTTTCACATCAGCAATGAATATATGTTTGTATTTCGATCCTATGATATTTATATTATCTATAATTCACAAAATCAAACATATGCAACCCAGAACTAAAATCAAAATACTAAAATCGCAGAACTCATGCTCCAATACCACTGTAAGGTAAAATCGTTCAAATCGAAACCCAAAATTTATTAATCTAATCTATTTATAACAGGATCTTGCGATTAAAAGTAAATCGAAATTAAAATCATACCAGATCTTGTTGTTGAATTCACAGATCTGAATTGGAGGTTTGGAAGTGGTTGATTCGAATCGAGCCCTTCATGTGTAGAGGCTCTATAAGTAATCCATGAATGCTCCTTCGTCTCCGTCAAACGAATTGAAGATGGATGATCCCCGGTGCTAGCCGCCATTTGGGTTTTCATTTTTCCAGAGCTCTCGGTTGTGTTTCTCATTTTGTCTTATCCTCTTAGAATAATAATAATAATAAGGATCGGACCCTTTTATTTTAATCAACACGAGATAATAGTGGAGTCATGTTACCCATTTTTACCATTTCAACTAAAGAAGGTGTCAACACTTGACCCATTTAGTTAATAATGGTTTTTCATCCTTCCATACGTTCTTATGTATGACCCTATAGGTTACCATAACGTTGGAAATGATTTTAAATGATATTTAAAATCATAAACAGTGATTGGCATCTAGCAATGCATCGCTACTAACCAAGTTATAATAAAATCAATGATTCGATACAACCTTTCAGTGACCAGTGTATCGATGTAATATGATCCTTTTAACCAATATATCCAGGATTAAACTCGAGAGATGGATCGTATCATCCTCTTAATAATTTAATCCGTTTATCTTGATCGATGAGTAGACTGTATAAAACAAATAAATATTTGAGCACAGCCATGCATTTTTCAATCTCATTCAATCAAGAGGCCCATGGATATCACTACAAATATATTTGTAGGGTTAAATTCCATCTAGATCATTCATAATTTTCATTCGATTCGAGATGTATCCAATAATCACCGTTATCATTACCCTGTTACGGGTAACTTTAGATGATATCAAAACACAAATATCCTCAAATAAAATTATAATGATTTCAGGTCTGAGGACCATTACATCACTGTCATTATGAGAATAACTTATGATACTGTTTATTATATTCCATATAGTTATCTCACGGTGGGTCAGCCCAATACGCTATTCTCCAATACGTATTTATGTCTTGACTTTAATATCACGTATATTAATGATCAATGAGATGTGATCATCAGTCAATCAACATACTAGTCTCAATGTTTTATTATTGTCCTATATAAACAATAAAACTCGACTAGGGACATTTAAGAATAATAATACTCAGTACACTACCGTATTATTATTCTAAGGACTTCTATTATATTAATATTTATATTACGCAGTAAATATAACATAACAGAATATATTTTTACTCCAAATAAAATAACAATGTTATTTATCACATCAAATGGATTGCCTATAGGGCATAAACTCTAACACTGGCAACGAGCTAATTTTTGGGTTCAACAATAAAGGATCAACTCCAGCGAGTCAAATCAACCTCCTAGTTCAAGTAGGGTTGTCTCCTCTTTGCAGGACTTTCGAAACTCTCTTCGTCATAATTGACCAGTCATCCTATTACAATGCCTTCTTCGGGCGACCAGCTTTAGAGGAGACGAATGCTTTTGTTTCTTCCAAATATCTTATGTTAAAATTTCTGACCAAACAGGGATGGGATACCATATGAGGAGAACAATATAGCTCCCGAGAGTTGTAATTTGCCATGGTCGAAAAACACAAAAGGGATTATTCTTCGTATTTTGATTCTTCCACTGTTTTTATGCCCTAAGATAAGGGATTCTTATGTCCCTCATTTAAAACTAAGTTAAAAATAAATAAGACTGGCAAACTCACTAATGGTATGTACGCTTCTCTGAAAAGGAAGAGGAAATGGTCCAATGAGGTGAACTCGACTGAAGAAAAAGAAATAATCACAGATTTAGAATCTAGAGGAGACATCGAAAGGATAAAGCTGATAGAAGAAGTAGAATAAGTTAACGTCGACCCAAAAGATAAAGCAAAGGTCAACAACATAGGGAAGAGGCTAACGGAACCTCTCCGAAGTGACTTGATCCACTTTCTGCAACTCAACAAAGATGCTTTCGCCTCGACCGATTCAGACATGGTTGGTATTGACCCCTCAATCATGAGCCATGCATTAAATGTCGACCCCTCAATAACCCCAATCCTACAGAAGAAGAGGAAATATAATAGGGACCGGATTGAAGCCTTGAAGGAGGAAGTTAAAAGGTTGGAAATTAATGGGTTTATTCGAGAGGTCCATTACCCGTAATGGTTAGCCAATCCCGTGCTAGTAAAGAAGTCCAACGGGGAGTGGAGGATGTGTGTCGATTAGACAGATTTAAACAAAGCTTGTCCAAAGGACTGTTACCCTCTTCTATGTATCGATCAGTTGGTCGATGGTACGAGTAGACACAAGATACTATCCCTTACGGACACTTATTCGGGGTACAACCAAATCCCAATGCATAAACTCGACGAGGAACATACGAGCTTTATTACCGACTGGGGAACATTTTGTTATAGAGTAATGCCTTTCGGTTTAAGGAATGCAGGGGCATAATACCAAAGGCTAGTGAACAGGATGTTCCAAGAGCAGATAGGGCGCAATATGGAAGTGTATGTCGATGACATGCTAGTGAAGTCCACTGAAAAAGAGAATCATCTAAAGGACCTGGAGGAGATGTTTGGTATCCTGAGAAGCTACCAGATGAAGCTGAACCCTCAAAAGTGTTCCTTCGAAGTTCAATCTGGGAAGTTTCTGGGATATGTATAAGCGAGCAAGGAATTGAAGCTAGTCCCGACCAAATACAGGCCATTAAGGACATGGAGGAACCTAAAACCAGCAAGGAAGTCATGAGCCTGAATGGGAAGGTAGCGACACTCAGCATGTTCATTTCTAAAGCCACCGACGAATGCATCCATTTCTTCAATGTCATAAGGAAAAATAAGAATTTTGAATGGAATGAAGAACGTAGAAAGGCATTTTGAGAATTGAAAGTTTACATGGGAACAGCTCCGGTTCCGTCCAGTCCCTAGAAGAGAGAAACTCTATACCTGTGCATGGCAGTCTCTGAATATGCATTGAGCTCAGTACTGATAAGAGAGAATAAGGGGAGTCAACACCCCATCTATTATGTTAGCCAGAGGCTAAAAGAGACGGAAACTCGATACCATGTCATAGAGAAACTGGCGTATTGCTTAATCCTTAATGCACGAAAGCTTAGAGGTTACTTCCAATCACACCCTATTAAAGTCCTAACTAGCTTCCCACTCAAACAAGTGTTCAGCAAACCGAAAACCTCAGGGAGGCTAATTAAAAGGGGTACTGAGCTCAGCCAATACGATATCGAGTTCCAGCCTCGAGCAGCAATTAAAGGGGAGGCTTTAGTAGATTTTGTGAACGAGTGTATGAACTTCATTTCAAAACAGTCGGTCAAAGAAAATGATTTGAAGGCCAAATGGTAACTCTTTGTAGATGGAGCTTCCAACGTACAGGGGGCGGGGGTAAGTTAGGTTATAATCACCCCTGACGGACACCGTCTGCACTATGCCATGAAATTAGGGTTCCTGACAACCAACAATGTGGTTGAATACAAATCCATGATGGTGGTTTGAATCTGGCATTACAGTTGTAGATACCAAGGATAGAAATCTTCAGCGACTTGCAATATGGTAAACCAAATAAAACAGACGTATCAAACCAAAGATAAGCGGCTCATCTTATACATGAAGAAGGTAATAAAGATGCCTTCCCTGTTTAAGGATTTCTCAGTTCATCAAATACCCCGCGAGGAGAATACCCAAGCGGATTCGCTAGCCAAATTAGCCATATCCCGAGAAGCTCCCAAAACCAGGATAGTGCCGGTGGGATCTTAGGAGATGCCCAGCATCGAACAGGAAGAATCAGAAGCAGGAAAAGAGTTGTTAGTCTTGAACTGATCCCAAGCCTTGAGAAGGGGAGAAGGAGAAGGCCAAGAAGGAAACCCCGAGAGGGAATTTCCCTTAGCGGAAACACGCCCCCGACAGGGAAATACGTGGATGACTCCCATAGTGGACTACCTCTTAAAAGGGACGTTAGCCCTTGATAAGAAAGATGCAAGGAAGATAAAACACCAAGCTCCCACATTCGCGATCATAAACGGTGTACTCTATAAAAGAGGACATTCACTTCTTTTCTAAGTTTTATAAGTTTAGAAGATGGACTCAACCTTTTAAAAGAAGCTCATGAAGGATGGTGTGGGGACCATTCCAATGGGATTAAACTGGCCAAAAGAGTCATGCGACAGGGTTATTATTGGCCACGGATGGTTAGTCAAGCGGTCGAATACGTCAAGAGATGTGACAAATGTCAGAAGTACTTTAAGGTACCACGACTTTCTCCCAGTAACCTAACAACTATATCGAGCCCATGGCCTTTCGATGTATGGGAGATAGATTTGATTGAGCCCTTACCACTCGCCAAGGGAGGAGCTAAATATGTCATAGTAGCTATCGACTACTTCACCAAGTGGGTAGAGGTGGAACCCCTTCCGGTTATCACATCCAAGAAAGTGTTAAGATTCAGAATAAAGAATATCGTTACCCGCTTCGGGATTCCCCGTAAGATCATATCAGATAATGGAACACGGTTCAAGAGTGAAGAATTCACCTGATTCTATGAGAAAAATGAAATCATCAAAAGTTTCTCCTTAGCGGCCCATCCGAAAGCTAACGGAGCCGTGGAAGCCGCAAATAAGACCATTAAGACAATCCTTAAGAAACTCCTAAATAAGGCTAAAGGGAATCGGGCATAGGAGTTGCCTCTGATGCTATGGGCATATAGAACTTCAACCAAAACAACTACGGGACACGCCCTCTTTTCTCTGACATATGGTTGCGAGGCTATGCTTCCGATTGATGTCAAAGTACCGTCACATCGAAGGATAGCATACCTTTTGACCCTAATCAGGAATTAACAAAGGAGTCGTTATATTTGATACAGGAACTAAGGGATGAAGCTGCAGTCAAAACCCCCGAGTACCAAAGAAGAATCAAAAAATATTACAATTCGAAGGTCAAAGCTAGAACCTTCGCTAAGGGCGAATTAGTACTACGAAGAGTAATGGCTAACACTAAAGATCCGACTGATGGTCCTCTCGGCCCGAATTGGGAAGGACCCCTGATTGTCCATCAGGAAGTCATACCTGACACATATCGGCTGTGCAGGCCCAACAGCGATCTTGTTCCAAGGGCATGGAACTCGGAACATTTGAGGCCATATTTTCCAACCATAAAGGAATAGAAGATAAGATCTTTTTCCCAAGAAATCGTCGTATAACTAGAGGTATGGAAACCCTCCTGATAGCTCATAAGAAACCCAAAAGGGGGCCAAGCTAGAAAAAGGATTGAATCGCTTGTCATCGCCAAATTGGCCGGGGCGAGGCATCCCCACGAAGGGGGAATGGTTGTGTTAGTCTTTCTCTTTGCCCAAACCAGAGGGGGCAGGGTTAAAGTATCGAAAGCGTAAGCCGCCGTTTTACACCATAAATTGTTGTGGCGTTACATCTAAAAATTAGCACGCCCTGCCTATGCTCGCAAAAGAGTATGCCCTGCCTCTGCTCGAACTAAGCACGTCCTACCTCTGCTCGTAGAAGAGCACATCCTATCTCTGCTTATGTTCCGCGTTACCCGCAGAAGGAAGCACAAACCTCTATCATCGCCTACGATGGTCTGGATAGGGCACTCCTTGGAGGGGGTGGAGTATAAACCTCTATCGGTGCCTACGATGACCCGTGTAGAGCGTCAAAAGAGTAAACCTTAGTTCTGTGCCTACGTTGGCCCCGTCTAAGTTTCTAATCCCTTATCATCGCCTACATGGTCAGGATAAGGTAGCACCTGGAGGGAGGTTGGGTAAATCCTTGGGCCCTGCTTGTGGATAAGTCAGCCAAGCGCACCGGATGCATAGGCCCTAATAGTGGCCAACAAAGCATGTACATCCTCTGCTTTGACTACGAAAGCCCAAGGGGAGGCTCCAGAAGCACGTACAACCTCTGCTACCAAAATCAAATCCGAAGGGGATACTCGCTCTCTTAATACCGAAAGAGGTTTTAGTTCTCCATACTAATACCCGAATCTGGGTCGATTCGGCGCTCTATTAATACCGAAAGAGGTTTCGGTTCTCTATGCTAATACCCGAATCTGGGTCGATTCGACGCTCTATTAATACCGAAAGAGGTTTTGGTTCTCTATGCTAATACCCGAATCTGGGTCGATTCGACATTATTTTAATACCGAAAGAGGTTTTGGTTCTCTATGCTAATACCCGAATCTGGGTCGATTTTGTGTTCTCTTAATACCGAAAGAGGTTACGGTTCTCTATGCTAATACCGGAGTCTAGGTTGATTCAACCTTTTATCAATACCGGAGGAGGTTCCGGTTCTCCATACTAATACCTGAATATGAATGGATTCGGCTCTTCATTAACGTCGGAAGGGTTTGCGGTCCTCAATCTAAAAACACCCGTATCTGGATGGATTCGGACATCCGTTAATACCGAGAAGGTTCTCGGCCTTCAGCCTTTAAGTTCCTAAATCTGGGTGAATTCAGCTCTTCCATCTTAGTTCGTCCGAACCTGGATGGTATTCGACTCAACATCATTATCATAAAAGGTTTTCAATCCTCCATCAAAACCTGAATTTAGGACACTTCATTCCTCCGCATGGCATCGAAAACAGATCTCTTTGGCGAGACCCATGACATAACTTAGCATTGCAAAAATAATTGGCAAGCAAACAGGCATGGATCAGTCAAAAGAAGCTTTACTTGGAAAGTTGAAGACACCCCTTCACAAAAAGGGGGGATTGTTACTACCAAAATTATCTTCGTACAAGATAGCGGGTGAAGGGATGTTAAGTAAATATAAGGAGGGAATAAGGGACTCGAAAACAATTCAGGCCGATACACCCTCTAAAGATGAGGGACCTGAAATCTACTAGGTATCGGCAAAGGTTCACCCGACGGGGTCTATCCGCCAAGAATCAACCAATGGACACCAACACAGTAAAAGAGGAAGAGCATTGAGACGGAGCACCAAGCTGATTTGGAACCAATCCTTGAAGAACGACTTCATGGATATAGAAAGGGGTTAATTTCGTAAGTAACACAAATATCACCGCAAGCTACCCTCCCTGGAGCCAAACCGGAAGGATTAACTGAGACTCAAGCAAGGATATAGGCCATTCGTACTAATCCACTTAGCACCTGAACCATCAACGGTTCTAAATCGGCAAACACTTGCATACACATATTACACTCTGTAATTTGGGAGTTGACGAAAATATCGTTGATGATTCTGAGTTATGGCCGCTACAAACTTCGTGGATACACATATTACACTCTGTAATTTGGGTGTTGTCGAAAAATATCATTAACAACTGATATGTGTATTCAATCGCATGACATGTTGGAAATACAGTCATGTGTAGAGGGATACCCTACATAGAATAAATTTGGTACATAGGCATGAGCGTCCAGTGACGACTTGAGTCTGATTCAGGTTAAAGGTCGGCAATCAAAATTGACTCGGGTTGTCTAGATAGTTTATGCACTTAAGATTATATTTTAATTTATTCTAATATTATTTGATATTTAAGAAATGTTTGATATCAAGCGATCAAAACGGACAATGTTACCAAAATTGAAATGATTTTTCATTTGAAATTGTTTAAAGGGGAAACCAATCGGAATCCTAAAACCCTTTCTAGTACACCTAGCCCAGCCCACGAGCTGGGCTTAGCATATGCACATGATAAACTTTTAGCATGCCTTTTTGGGTTTCAATCCCACGTTGCTGTTAGCACGGCGCGAAGTCCTTAACTGCTGGGCTAATGCTGCAGACAAAAATAAAAATGATTATTACTTAATTAATATTAAATTTGAACTTATTCTGATGTGAGTTCTTTGTTAGAGCCCTAATAAGCATTTATGCTTATTTACATGACACCAAGCAAAACGATTTGTATTTCAGTGGATATTTAATTTCCGGTTTTTGTGAAAGTTCAAACTCATTGAAGTGTGGGTTGTCACATATATATTACTCGTGGGTTTGTTCGATTTTATATTCTCTTTTCTTGCTTCCACAGTACTGGTCTATTTTTCTAACACTACAATGTTATGCAAATGAATACCGCGGATGTATTGTATCAAGACTTTAATGGTCCAAAATGCGGGTAGTTACATCATATATATCTTGTAGGTACTTAAGTGTTACATCCATATATAAACATATGATATGCAGGCATAATCTAAAATAAAAGGGAAGATACAATGATGTTGCAAAATATACTTTTCTCTGTCTGTTTTATGTCATGACTGCATTGTCATAAATTAAATGAAGAAGAAATCAATGAAAATACAATCTCTCGCCAGGACCAAGAAATCTGCCAGTAATTGGAAACCTTCGTTCTGACCTCGAAGCCACATCATTCGATCTACAAAATCTCTCAAAAATATGGATAGGAAGCACACCCACAATAGTTCCTTGTGTTGAAACCACAAAAGAGTTACTAAAAACAAATGATCATTATAGTTACAGCTGACCACTTTTTCATCTCTTCAGATAGAAAGCACATCCGCAAAAGTTTACCTATGGCTACCACGTTGTTGCCTTAAAAATATTTGGTCAAGAATGGAGAGTTTCACGTCAAACTTTTATTGTCGACCACTTCAGTACAAGAAGGGCAGCGTCATTTTGATCTGTCAGAAAGGTAGAGGTCGAGCATACGACGAGAAATATATCATTTTCTCAACATAATTAAATCAATGTAGGGGAGGAGCTTACGTTGCTTGCAAATAATATTACATGTAGGACTGCATTTGGAAAAAAAGAATATGTGAATGATGGTGCTGGTGTAAATATTAGGAGTGGGCGCGGGTCTGTTTGGTGGGATTGGAAGTTCAAACCGCTTCCGCACTGCATCAAACGATTAATCAAAAATACAACCCGTTATACTACTCTTTAAACGATTTGATTTTAATATAGGGGATCCACTTTTGTTTAAGAGGAGTATCATTTTCAGTTTATTTTAAAACTGTTAAGGGCGGGTTAAAATAAATCAGCCTCCTCTTAAACATATTAATAAAATTTCCAATAACAACCCTATACTTTTAATTAATGCAACCTTAAAACATAAACTTTAATTTAATTCTGCACATAGAAAAATAATATAAACGTTCTGCACACATGAAAATAACATATTCAATCATTATTTACTTTAGTTTTCACTATCGAAGTAAGCATGAACACAATAACAACAAATAAGCACTTACAAAAACACCCTAGCCACAAATGAAAAGAAAAAAAAGAGTAATAACGTACACATACGCTTAACGCAGCATGAACATAAGCATAAGTTCACTAAACAAACATTTGTTTTAATGTTGGAATATGTACACTATTTTAATGTAATTACTTTTGACAAATCATCTCACAACCAAGTTATTTTTCTTATCAAACGATAAGATCTAAACCGTAACACACTATATTCACCCTCGAACAAACTCCAAACTTTCCATGATGAACTGTATTCATCATTCGCGCAAATGAACGAAATTCATCCGCTTTTTGCAAATTGTATTCATCTTTTTCAACAAAATCTAAAATTTCATAAAGGGGATTTATCATTATTTGAATTTGTTTTTTTTTTTTTACCTCGCTGCGTGTTTGGATCGAACTGAGATTGAATTTTGATCTATAGTGTCTAAGGAATGATGAGGCTAGGGTACTTTAGTCTATATTTTATTTTACTTTTTTAATTCCAAACCCCCTTAACAAATAAAAAATAAGATTGTGTCCTCTTAAATTTATCCTCCCCTTAACAAAAAATGGAGTCCCTTTAACAATCCCCTTAATATATTACGGTTCAAATTTGTTTCGGTCTGGGTTGTGCCGTATTAAATACGAAATAAGAGAATTACTTCGATCAACATTCAATTTAGAACTTGGTCATGAAGTGTCACTTAAAAGGTAAGACACACAATGTTACCCAAAATTAAAAGATTGGTTTCTAACTGTATAAATACTTCAATTTTATATTTAATGACACGTAAGATTGTTTTAATACATTGGCCAAACATTGATTTTAATCAATATATAAACATTAAGTAAGATAACTCAAATAAGATAATAAGTTGCATTTGTCCAAAAAAAGATATAGAAACTATTATGCTAAAAGTATAAATTTCTCTTTTGTGATAACGATTATTATTAATATAACAGCAATGTATCCCGAAATAGAATATACAAATTTAAAATTAATAATTAGAAAGGAATTCCTCATCCTTTGGAAGGCAGCGTTTTTATCCCTGCTATTCTCAATTCTTTGTCCTCTGACCAAATGCATGCTATTGCTAGTAGCTCTAGTTTTTTGTTAAATGATTCTATTGCTAGTGATATTAAAAGTAAAGAGTTAGATAGGGCTGACACACCCCAATGATGGTCTTAACTTGGAATGTTAGAGATTTGGGTAATTATGGCAAACGTCTAAGAGTCAAAAATTACCTTAAATCTGTTAAGCCCCACATTGTGTTGCTTCAAGAGACTAAACTTGACAATCCTGATTTTCTTATTTTTAAAACTCTGGGTTGGGGGGTTATTGATGAATGGAGATTTATTCCGGCCGCTGGTAGTGCTGGAGGCTTGTTCACTGGTTGGGATAGTAATTTGTGGAGATTTAAACAAGAGATTTGTCAAACATATTGCCTGCATGTTGCTTTGGAATGTGTTGCGACTAAGAAGCTTTACTTTTTTCAAACGTTTATGGTCCAAATTCTAGAAGTGAAAGGAAAATTTTGTGGAGAGAAGTGTTGGAATTTCATAGTTTGAAGTACGACCCTTGGGTTATTGTAGAAGACTTTAATGTTACTAGAATAGGTTATGAAAGAAGTAACTCAGGTGCTAATCATTATGGTGACATGGCTGACTTTAGTGAGTTTGTAGGGGAGTGTGAGTTGATTGACCTCCCTCTTGCTAATAGAAAGTTCACTTGGTCTGAAGGCAGATCTCCACCGACGCTTGTGAAACTTGATCGTTTTTTCATTAACGCTCACTTTGAGGATCTTCATCCTTTAACCTCCCGAAAAGGTTTATCTACGATTATTTCTGACCATTGCCCTGTAGTATTAGATTCGGGAGACGCCACTAGGAAAAAACCTTTTTTTAGGTTTGAAAAAATGTGGTGCCTGGAAGATAACTTTGATGATTTGTTGTATAATAAATGGTCTGAATTTGGGGAGAGTGGCGATGCAGCGAGAGCTCTATATACTAAACTCAAGTTTTTGAGGAAATTTCTTATAAAATGGAATATAGAGGAGTTTGGTCATATCAGAATTAAAAAGGAGAAGATTGAAAAACTGATTCTTGAACTTAATGTACTGGACGAAGAGAGAGGACTCGATGCTGTTGAAAGAGATTTTCTTCATCAACGAGAGAGAGTACTCAACAAAGTCATGGATCAAGAAGATATTTTTTGGAGATAGAGATCCAGATCTCAGTGGCTGAAGGAAGGGGATAGAAATACTGCGTATTTTCATAAAGTTGCTAATGGTAGACGTCGTACCAATTTGATACACAGTATTTGGAAATATGGAGTGGAGATTTGTGAACAACAACTTTTGAGTGATACTTTCACTGAATATTATAAAACTATCTTTGGTGCTCGCATTGAGAACCGCATTTCTGTTGATTGGCGCAAATTGTATCCTGATGTTATTGATCTCTCGGACATTGCAAGTGATTTTTCTGAAGAGGAAATACTGAATGCTTTGAAGGAGATGCCTGGTGACAAAGCACCTGGACCTGATGGGTTTCCTACCTCTTTCTTCAAACGCTATTGGGGCATGTTGAAAGATGATGTAATGCGTTTGTTTGAAGAGTTTCACAAAGGCTCATTAAGGTTGGATTTGATTAGTTATGCTAATGTGGTTTTAATCCCCAAAAAGGAAGGTAATGTTTCTGCCGCTGACTTCAGACCGATTAGCCTCCTTAACACTAGTTTCAAACTAATCACGAAGGTGTTGGCCAATAGGCTGAAAACTAAGATGGATACGTTGATTGATAAGTCCCAAACTGCTTTTATTAAAGGAAGAAACATTCTTGATGGTGCTGCGTTGGTTGGTGAAGTGATTTCTCACAGTGATAGATTTGATGTCCCTTGTGCTATTCTTAAGTTGGACTTCGCCAAAGCTTTTGACACAGTTGACTGGCGATTTATGATTGAAGTGCTGAAGGCAAGAGGCTTCCCCACCAAGTGGATTGAATGGATTTCTATGATTCTTTCATCAAGTAGATCCAACACTTGTGTTAATGGAGTTGCTGGCTCTACTATCCACTCCAAGCGTGGTCTGAGACAGGGCGACCCACTCTCCCCTCTTCTTTTTGATTTGGCGGCAGATGTTTTTTCAAAAATTCTGAAGCTGGGCTGTGCAGATGGGATTATTAGCGGCTTTGGCGGTGATCATGTGGTAGGGGGCATCAATTCTCTACAATATGCTGATGACACTATCATTTTTAGCAAACCATACTGTAAATACCTAGCTGCACTTAAATTTATTCCCTATGCTTTTGAAAGCTTATCTGTCTTAAAAAATAACTTTCATAAGAGCAGTGTTTACACGTTGGGTTGTAGTGATGATTTACGCAGGTCATGTGCTGAGATGTTTAATTGCAAGGCTGATGCTTTTCCTTTGAACTATCTGGGTATGTGAATTCGCCCCAAGAAATTAATGAAGAAAGACTGGCAGCACTTGATAGAGAAGGTGGACACAAGATTGGCGAGGTGGAAAGGCAACTCATTATCAAGAGCTGGTCATCTTGTGCTTGTCAATTCTGCTCTGTCGTCAATTCCGTTGTACTGGATGTCCTTCTACCAATTTCCTGGGTGGGTGTTGGAGAAGATTGACGCAATTCGTCGTAATTTTTTCTGGACTGGTACTAAAGAGACGAAGAAGCTTAGCTGTTTGATTTCTTGGGATCAAGTTTGCAAGTCTAAAGAGCAAGGGGGACTCGATGTCATTAACTTGAAGACAATGAATCATGCTTTACTTTGTAAGTGGCTGTGGTTAATGATCTCTGACAAGCACGCTTTATGGAAAGAATGGATTATTAGTACATGTTACAATGGCAATTTTAGTTGGTATACTGATTTCTCATTGTGCTCCGTGTTTTGGCGCAATGTTATGGCTCATGCGCAGTGGATGAAGCTAGGTACTAAGATTGTGGTGAAGAATGGACACAACACATCATTTTGGTTAGATAGCTGGCTAACTAATATCCCTTTTTGTGTGGAGTTTCCTGAGCTTTTTGATATTGCACGCAACAAAAATTTCACTGTTAGAGAGATGTATGATAATGATGCAGCGGGTTTCAAATGGAGATTGTCTTTTTCGAGGCTGGTGGCTGGTAATGCATTGGTTCAGTTATGCAGTTTGTTTGTTTCGCTTGAAGGGGTGTATTTGACTAATGAGAGGGATGAGTTTATTTGGATGTTGGAGGGAGAGAGAAAGTTGTTTAGCATTCGAAGCATTTACAAGCTGTTCAACTTTGCTGGGATTAGGAGGTCGGGGTTCGAACATATGTGGCGGTTCAAAGTCCCTGATAAAGTTAAAATTCACATGTGGACTGTGATACATGGTAGATTGAACACGGTTAGCAAAATTCGTCAGAGAGGTGTGTACGTTATGGATGGCTGTGTATATTGTGGTCACGATGATGAGGACTATCATCATCTTTTTTTGGCTTGTGACTTTGCTTTTTACATTTGGACGAAATGTTTGGTTGCGCTTTGCCTTGATTTGCACTGGAGCGACTTCATTGCTGACCAATTTGATTTTTGGCATAACATTTACCCGACCTTGCATGCTTCTCATGATAGTTTTCTTTTCGCTTTGTTGAACTTTGCTTACATTTGGTTGCTTTGGCATGAACGCAATTCCAGAAAATTTAACTGCAAATTGAAAGCCCCTAACAGTATTTACTCTATTCTCAATTTTGTCTATGACTGGGCAGGCATGGAGCGCAAGAGACAGGTCGAAAGCATTGCCCACCGAGTGCACAAGCGGGTGCGCAAGAGACAGGTCGAAAGCATCACTGGTCCACACGCTTGATGTGGATGTTCACTGGCCTTGGCTTTTGCTGTTATGTTTTTTGCTATGTAATGTAAACTATGATGCTTGGTTCCTTTTTGTCAGGCTGTATGTAGTCACTTGGTTGTAGCGATGGCATGTTTTGGTGGTATATATGTTGTACATACACGAACTGCTACTTTATGGATGTTAATATATATTAGGCATGAATCATGTTGATTCTCTACCTTTTCCTTCAAAAAAAATTAGAAAGTAATTAGCTATATTTTTATCATAAAATTGCTAGTGCAATTATTTGGTTAGGTCTGGTTTAATACGGTTGGGTCAACAGTTCAAACCGCAACCAAACCATATCTTTACGAGTCGGTCCAGTTTAAAGTGTCTGCTTTAAAAAGAAGATTTGGTCCAGTTTTCCACACTGCTTTTACGATTCGGTACAGATGGTTTCCGTATATCGGTGCGGTTTATGCTCACCCCTAGTAAATATACATAAATTTTTTAAGGGTACACACGCGTTATTTATGGCTTTCTTCTGTCTAATTACATACCCATGATTGGGTAGCTTGAGGCACTTAACGTTATGCATGCTAGTTTGTTGAAAAACTTTTTTAACTGGATGAAATACACTACAAGAAACGGTCTAGTTAGCAATGGCAAAAAGCCGTCACTAGCCGTTACTAGTCTTCGTTATGTATCTGGACGCTAACCGAATAACTTCGAGGCTGGTGACGGCTAGCGATGGCAACCATGCCACGTGGACAAAACCACTGGACTTTCTACCTTCGTGACAAGCCGTCACTAACCGTAAGTAATTTAGCCATCACCAGTAGTCACTACACGTAGCAGAACTTAGTCCAATAGTCGTCACTAGCCGTAGCTGAACTGGGTAATAGGTCATCACCAGCTGCCGCTAAGATTGACCTGGAAGCCCTCAGTAGTCGTCACCAACAGTCACTAAACTGTAATTTTTTTACAGTTTTCCGGCAGCCATAAGGCCCTCTATCCACGCCATCTCAAACCCAACAAAGTCGCAACTCATATGCGATCAATTTCACAGTCCATCGTCTCGTATATACTCAAATTCACAACATAAACCAACATATATGAAATAAAATGATGCATACACGAATAAATAGCTAATAAACGATAAATAAAAACAGTTAACAATCCAAAAACCCACATCACATTCACATAATATAAACAAACCATCATCGTCTCCAAAAAACATCACGTCCACATCAAACATACAACATAATGTCAACAATTAGTTTATATATACAAACCGAGTCCAAAATAAAAAAAAAGGACAAGTAACTGCTTATCCTCGTCCTCATCCTAGTCCTGGTCCTCCTCCTCTTCCCCCGTAGCAGGCCCAATCGGTGGCATATGCCCATGCTCCTGAAGATATGCAACAATCCTCTCATCCAACATGGTCTCGAGCTTGTTCTTCTGGAAATCCTCCAGAGCTGCCACATGATGTCGGGGCATAGCGATCTCCTTCTCGTCCTAACACCTCGTATAGGAGGTCTGAGTCCCCTCTATCTGTATTATCATATTATAAGCATGAGCTGATAAATGTGTTAAAATTTTATTAAGTACAATTAATATTCAATACAAGATTTCTTTATATATCATTAGTATTTTTCGATCAACAAATCATACATCATTCTCATCGAATTCTAACTTATACATATACATAACACATATGCATATATTACTTTCATATTCATTAATTTTCAAATTATATGGATTTGAGTATATATAATAATATTTGAATATGTTTAAATATGTCAACACTTTAAACCTTTAATAATACTTGGATATGTTTAAATTCTTTAATAAAACGCTTTACCTCTATGTTTCGAAAACCGTAGCGTCTTCCCCTGATAGACTGGTTGATGATGGTGTCCCAAATACGATTGCACTCCTCCACGTCCGGCTCTTGACCTAACTGCGCCGCTCGAGCATTTAACTTCGTGTTGTATCACTCATGTGATAATGGACAATTATGGAATACATTAAATATTTAATTTCAAATTAACAATGTGAAATACAAATTATTACGAATGCTAACCATCACTCCATGGGACTTATCGTCCATCCATGTATATGAGATGTTACCCTCCTCGTCGTTCCACTCAACAACATTAATCTGTGTAAACACCTCAGCAAGTCTAGGCTCGCGATGGAGAGTCGACATCTAAAATGATACAATATATATTTGGAATTTATCAATACCATTAAAAAAAGTTTAGAACTATCTATAAATGTGATTTATCATTCGTACCGATTCGCGATAGTGATGCGAGAAGGACTTAGACCCACCCCGATGCAAAGAAGGATTTTTGAGTCTGTTTGCACGGTTTCGCTCTGAAAGCTCTTGTATATTTAATTATACGATTAATTGAATGATGTACAAAATATAAATTAAAAATAAGCTTAGTTAATTTACCTTCGTTGTTTCTGTAGCCCACAGTTGCTAGAAACCACCGTAGACCTCCTCACTCATCCATGGAGGTTACTTTCCGGCTTTTTTTTGCCTTGTGCACATTGTCTGAATAATCTTTCCTTACTTTTGGTTCCATGCGGTGAGGAAAAGATACATATCTTCGTTCCTGACCTGTATAACAACCTATAAATTAACAAACAAATTGTATTACATATTTTATTTAATTTTGTAAATGAGAAATATATTTATACTTACAAGAACCTTCGCGAGAATGACATTCCTAATATACGCAGGAATATCGTCCTAGTGGGCCCACACCTGTGTCCAATTGGTGATATATGCTGATCTAGATACAGATAAAACAACGTCTACATGAATAATATCAAACCCCCTGCAGAAAGTACGATATTAGCATTTAATAAGTTTTGAATACTAAACATTTAAGAAATTAAAAACTAACCCTACGGTCTTGGGTACGAGCTCTACGACTGGATGTAAATCTATTGTTGTACCGCTTGCGCCTGCCTCTAAACTGTAGGTAGGTCAGCGTCTATGAGGCATATTCATCACAAACATATTATTTCGTATAATAATAACACATATATCATTAAGCACATCCATTATCAAATAAACTCATATAGCATATATTATCAAATGCAACTACCAGACCCATTTACATAAAAGAAGAAGAACCGGATAATCGTACACAATATCACTTTCATGGTAAAGTAAATGTATAGACAGCCGTAGCACGTCATATAAGTTCACAACATAACACATCATATAAAACATATCATTATACATCATAGCTCACAACACCTTTAAACTTCAAAATATATGTAAACAACTAATGATACAATTAATATTCTTCTTCTTCATTTTCTGATTCAGTGTCGATCTCATACTCTATATCATTGTCCTGTGTACTCTCAAATGCTTCTATTAAAACATTTGATTCATTGTTCAAAGACCCTAAATTAACATCAGTAGCAATAATTACTTCATCGTTCTGATTTGCATCCGTTTGATATGCTACATCGTCTGGAATAGCAATTCCTTCAAACGTAAATCTTGCCTTTATTTTAATTACAACAGACTAATCTGCTTTATCTCTTTTTAAGGACGGATACGAAGCAAAGTAAACTTGTAATGCTTGCTTTGCCAATACAAAAGGATCATACTTATAGTAATGCGATGTGTGCTTTATTTCTATAGGTTTATAATCTTTATACACATTGATTCCAATACGAGGAACATTACTGAACCAGTTGCATTTGAATAGAACAACTTTTTCAACAGATTGTACATAATATGTCAACTCTAAAATCTGTGTCAAGACGCCATAAAAGTCTTTTATATGCTCTTCTGGATCATCACTACCTTTGACAAATACACCATTGTTATTTGTTAATCTGTTAGTACCATGGTCTTTGGTGTTGAATTTAAATCCATTTACGAAGAATATTGGATAAGTCTTAACATTTCTTTTTGGTCCAAGCGCAAGATGTTGGAAACCCTCATCATTGATGCAGTTTATTGGATCGTAAACGTACTTCGAGAACCATTTAGCAAAATCTTTACTAAGATATCCATTTGGACTTTCTGATTCGTAAATAATGCAAATATAAATGATTTTACTACTAGCTAATAATTGATGTACACATAACTGCAATAAAGTTAAAAATTTAATACCTAACAAATGATGCAACTTCAGCACAATTTAGAAGAACATACGTGTGTGCTACATGGTGATCTCTATCATCTAATCATATTTCTATACATTTTCCAGAAGATCATCCATGTTGTCTAAAAATAGATAACATTGTCGGACAAAAATTGTGTTCCACGGTTTCATCATTACGAGGACCACTTACAAATGATATGCTTACATGATCACTGAAGTGATGAGAAAAAAAGTAAGAAGCTTCTTCTTCAAGATAAGATTTGCAAATCGAATCTTCAACTCATGGTTTTTGTTATACTTTTTTCTTTAGATGATTCAAATAACTAATATAAAATTAGTTCAATTTATATGCAATAATGTCACTTTGAATTGTAAGCACAAATTTTTACTAATATAACCTCTCAAAAGGATACATCCATCCATATTGCACTGGACCTCGAAGAATTGCTTCAGATGGAAGATGAATAGGTAAATGCTCCATTACAATAAAAAATCCTGGAGGGAAGATTTCCTCCAATTTGCAAATCAATATCGGAATTTCTACTTCAAGTTTACGGAGACGATCAATTTTTAACATTGTCGAACAAAGCTGTTTATAGAATAGGCTTAACTCTGTTATAACACCCCACACTTTTACAGGCAGCAATTCTTTGAACACCACTAGTAACAAATATTCCATCATGATATAACAATCATGACTTTTAATCCCACTCAATTTATTGTTTTTATAGTCAACACATCTACGGAGATTAGAAGAAATCCCATCCAGACATTTCAGTCCTTTTAACCCATTTCAGTACAAGTTTTATTTGTTTGTTTTCTAGTTCATATCATGCTTTGGGTTACTTATTGTCATCGAGCTTCATATGAAGTTCTGAACATTTACAATATTCTTCTATGTCACGTCTTGAATATATATCGTCCTTTGTTTTTCCTTTAAATTCAAAACAGTATTAAACACGCTATCAAATACATTTTTTTCATTGTGCATAACGTCGATATTATGTCGAAATAGGAGATCTTTAAAATAAGGTGGCTTCTATAATATACTTTGTTTACACCAATTATGAATGTCAGATTCACCCGAAATTTCTGTATGTACTCTAGTCTCATATATCTTGGGATAGTCCTTTACAATATCGTATATTTCTTCACTTGACCAAATTTTGGGTACTTGCACAGTCATTCACTATTAGCTTTAAAGTTTTTTTATCTCTTCTAAAATTATGATTGACATATAGAAAACAACAACTACAATCAATCCACGAATGCTTCCTTCCATACCTTAAGAAAAATGCTTGTGTTTATTCCATGCATAAAGGACAAGATAGCCGACCGGTCGTTCTCCAACCTGAAGCATCCCATATGCAAGAAAATCACTGATCGTCCATAATAAAGAAGCGAACAGACAAAAATTCTTTTTTTTTTTTTTTGAAATGTCATATGTTTCAACTCCTTCATCCCATAGTGTTTTCTACTCTTTTATTAATGGTTGTAGATAAAAATCGATGCCTTGTTTTGGATCAATAGAACCAAGAACGACAACAGTGAGAAACATACATGGAGTTTTTCATACACATCACTGGATGTGATTTATAAGGATAACAATAATAAGCCAAGATGAATATTTACTACCAAACTGAGAAAATGGTGAAAACCCATCTTTGCATAAGCCAAGTCTGATGTTACGGCTCGTTGCGGCAAATGTAGGATACATCTTATCAAAATGTTTCCATGTTTCTCCATCCGATGGATGTGTCAAGGTTCCATCTTCTGGTGTTCTCACACTATGCCATCGCATATGACATGCAGTGACCGAGGATGCATATAACCGTTGTAGTCTAAGGGCGATTGGTAAATAATTCATTCTCGTATACAGAACTTCCTTACCTTTCTTTTTTCTAGGTTTATATCTTTCCCCACCACATATTTTACAGTTTCTAAGATTAATATCATCTTTCCAATACAATATGCAACCTTTAAAACAAGTATCTATTTTTTGGTACGGCAAACCGAAAGATGACATTAGTGTTTTCACTTTGTAATAACTATCGCACATCAAATTATCGGGTGGCGTATGACTTTTTGCAGCTTGTACAGCCGCTATAAAAGCAGCTTCTGTAAGGTTAAATTTTGATTTCATGGTGGTGTACTCAGCGGTTATCGATAATTCAGTTCCACTTTCACAACCATTACACAATGGCCGCTTAACTGAAGCCAATAAATCATATATATTTTTGGCTTCCGTGTTCAATTTTTTTTCAATATTGACGTCATTGTCATCAACTTGACCCATAGGAAACATTGACTGTGCTGCATCTTCCACCATATCTTATATTGGGTTCGTCATAACTAATTCGACCTCTGACGCTATAGGATTTACTGTAGGCGCAATAAGTGTTCCATGATGATCCAATAAATAATTATTTGGCACAAAACCTGATTTATACAAATGTACCTTAACAATGTCTGGATTCCAAAACCTCATCAGTTTGCGCTTGCTACACGGACAAAGAAGCTCATCGTAATTTCGATTATTAGATACTGCAAATCTAACGAATTCATTTACACCATTGTAGAAATGTTCTTTCACTAAGTCTTTCGTTCCAATTCTAACTTCATACATCCAACTACGGTCAATGTAATAATCAAACAGTTTTCCTTATTCAAAAATATATGTCAGTGATTTCAATAACACATACACATATTATTATAAAACCTTTTGGGACTAAAGCTTCTACGCACCACACTGTCATATCTTGACAGTACATCACTTCTTAGCTTCTCCACACCCCTTCTGTATAAGTAGTACTATACTTCTGTTCTCGACATTATATCATTTTGGATTTCTCTACTAAACGATAAACTTTAAAACTTATCTTTCTAAAAATTCCTATTTTATTTTCTTTAAATTTATCCTTATATTTTATTCAATAAATCGTTATAGTTCAAAACTAACATACCGCGATTTTTAAAAAAAAAATGATTTTGACATAGTTCAAATTCTACTTTATGAAATCTAAAATTTTCTTTTCCATTACAGAACTACAGTCCAGCAGATTCATAAGATTCTTGTTTCGTAAATTTTCGACCTATATTTATCATATACACTCGTTCAAAGTTCAAACTATAATATTACGAACTACCGCTGCGCGACAAGTTCATTTTAATTGTATTTAGTTTATAATTTATTTCATTAATAATGTAGAAATAACGATTCATATTCTTCTGATTTTACTTATAATTTAACATTAACACCACACTATTTTAAAAAAAATTGCCATTATAATGACACCATTTTGTAGCACCGGAGTAACGTCAATGCATTACCCCTCTCCTGACTTGGCTTGCACCATTAACAACAAATTTATCCAATGTATATACCAACAACTCGCTTAATAGGATTACCAAAGCCATATACAACAATTTCAGAACCATATTCGATAGCGTATTTTATATAATTTTACCCGAACTATTTTAAATTCACAGCACCACTAATCCCAAAAGCAAATGAACTAAATTCACAAAACTGTTTTAATTTTTTTTGCCATTATAACAACGCCATTTTGTAGCACTGGAGTAATGTCTGTGTATTACCCCTCTCCTGACTTGGCTTGCACCATTTACAACAAATTTATCCAACGTATATACGAACAACTCGTTTAATAGGATTACAAACCCATATA
Organism: Allium sativum; assembly: GCA_030737875.1. NCBI lineage: Eukaryota > Viridiplantae > Streptophyta > Magnoliopsida > Asparagales > Amaryllidaceae > Allium > Allium sativum. The sequence goes on from CM060920.1 coordinate 591,319,443, forward strand.
AAACAATTTCAAAACTATATTCAACAATGTATTTTAAATAGTTTTACGCGAACTATTTTAATTCACAACACCACTAATCCCAAAAGCAAATGGACTAAATTCACTAAATTTATTAATCGATTTCAGCTCGATAATCCCCTAAATAACTTTTAAATTTAAAATCTAATTACCTAAATTATAAATTCAATATCAATAATTGATTATTATATACAAAATAACGGTTCATTAACACATAAATGCACATAAAATCAACTAACCAACAATAATCACTGATAAACAACTAAATCCTCATTTTAGGGTTTCAATCATTACTAAATCAACTACATTAATTCAATAATAACCATATGATCACATAACATATACATTTAAATCATTATTAGCTAATTAATTTAAGAAATATGTTAGGAATTATACCGGGGAAAAAGCAGCAATTGGTGGAGGGATAATGGCAGCAGGCGGGCGAGGGTCATCGTTGGCCGGCGTCGGCGGCGGGGGTAGGCGGCGGTGGACTGGCGACGGTAGGGTTAGGGTTTTTTATCACGGTTTTCTTATTTTTAGGGTAATGATCGAGAATGGAAAATTCTGCTGTAGCCTCGCGGGTTTATTCAACTTGGCAATGGCTAGCAAAGGCCGCTTTTTTTAGCCATCTTTAGTACCCATAACTAATTGGATACTTTCTTATAGTAATATATGAAAGGGTTACTGAGTCACATGAAGAAACAAGATTATTTTAGAAGTGTTACGTTATTGACGAAGACATTGTTGATTCTCTGCTTAATAGAAATTCTATTTTTTTGTAGAAGCCTTATTTATTTTGATTAATGGGCTTATCTACGATTTGCCTTCTCAACTCTCAAAAGTTGACAAAAATACATCCACTATATTCATGTGTCAAACATCCTACTACTGAAAAGATAGGTTGTTAGGATGGAAGAAAAAAATCACATTATAATGCGTAAATATAATACACTATAACAAAAAGATCCTATTACAACTGCATTTTTACAGCTGCCACAGAACACCAGTTGTAATAAAGGTATTTTACAGCTGTTTTTCTCCGAAGGTTGTGATAAACTTATTCTCGATAACTCTATTATTTTTCCAGGTGTAATAGATGAATATTACACCTTTTTTGACAATTGTAATAGATGTCCACATTTAACAACTAATAATTAATATTAAATGATAAATAGTTAATAATTAATAAGCAATAATTAAAATAAATTATTTGAAATTAGTAAATATTAATTGTTATCAATATCTAATTAAGTAGTAACAATTAATATTAATAATTTAGAAATATTATTTAATGTTTTGTAATTAAAAATAATAATTAAATAATATAATAAATAATTTATATTATTAAATAATTACTATTATTCAATTGGTTATTAAAATATAATAATCAATATTAATATTAATTAATTAACAATTATTAGTAATAATTAAGAAGTAAAAATTAATAATTAAGACTACTATTAAATAATTATCTTTTAATAATTAATAGTAAAGTAATCTTCTTTTTTGGAAAGGCCATAACTTCAAAATATTAAATATAATTATTAAAAACTAATAACATTTAATTTACCACCTGATACTATGTTCAACAACTCCTTTCCATTTTGCCGCCACTTAATTTCATTCCTCCTCTTATTTCCATTTCCCGCACCACGGTTTCCATTCCGCGCGGACGCCCTCTTTCCATAAACCTAATGTCAGATCCAACCATGAAACGACCCAAACTCGCCCTTATGAGAAAGCCCGGATTGAGTTGAGAACACGACAAATCAGAACACAAACAACGGAACATTTCATTGTTATTACAACAATTTACCTCAGAGTTCAAGAATATAATAGAGTATGAATAAATAATATACAGCAGAAAATATCAGAGATTTAAATTACACTTAAATACATAATAGCGGAAAAATAATACATAACACAACTGAAAGAAATACACGGATATAGAGCATTACGAAAATAGTTCCAGTCGTAAATCTAGGATCCTATGAAAATATTATCCACAAAAACCAAAATTACTAGCTGCCCGTGTGGAAAGTAGGGGCAGCCAGAGTTTAGGTTAAAACAATAAACTCCAGGTCAGTCATGGGACTGGTGTGAGAACTGAAATAGTTATTTAAAACTTTACTGTAGAATTAAAGTACATCAAGGGACATGCCGTATAACATGGAACAGGTTTCCTCCTAAGAATACCAGTGCATAAATAGTTATAAACATCACAATTCTTTTCGAAAAATGTAGCTATTATAAGACTCATATGTCATCACATAATGCAGCGCAAGCCAGAGGATAGAGTTTTTCCTTATAATAGCCAAACATGCTTGGTACGTTTTAAAACAAATCATTTTGATATTACTATAAGTGCATAGTGTATCAAACAACTTCAAATATAAATTTATCAATCATAGACGGCTTAGTATCCCATGCTACTATGTCTCCATACTAGTTATGCAATTAAAACCGAAATGTCACCTACTGGAAATTGGATACCATCTATGAACCAAGGCAAGGGAACGTCCTTACCGAATTCGAGACTCTCAAGCCCGAACCTCAAGATCAGAATCCAGAGGCCTTTGGATCTTCAGGGCCGATCCACCCTAAGTGGATTAATAATCCCTGAACAATACATTTCCCCGCCTTATGGTGTGTAAGTCTGGTCAGTATGTCGACCATATCCATCCATCAGCCCCGTAGTGACCGATATATCTGAGGTACCTAGCTTTCCATCATCCACATAAGTAAAAATGTCTGGGCTCCATACCATGACACCACACCTAGCTAGAAAGAAACACATGTTCTCCCTGCAGTCCTCTCCCGTTTCTGGTTCATACCGGGGTGTGAGGCTCGCGAATTAACGCTATAAATAAAGCTATGTCATTTAAAGCCGTGCTTTGATCATCAACCACAAGACTCTGCTTTTCAACATAAGCCTTGATCATTTGCATCTCTGCATGCCACACAGGCAATTCACGCCATGCGACTGATGTCTATCGATATATAACCTCTGATCTCGTACTTTCATGAGAAGGGTGTTAAGCAAGAGAATAAATTCTCCGCCACCAAAAAAAAAAAAATTTAATAGAGATCAATCAACACAAAATAAAATCCAACGTCGGACACACATCCATTTACTACTTCGTTCTGGGACTGAACGAAAACGAAGACACCTTATTCCTCGTCCGATATGTCCAATACAAGAGAGAGGCCCTCGCATATCCGGTCGATCTCCAAGTACGTTTGGACGATTACCACTTATTACCTTGTCTTGGGTGTACAGCCCAATAAAAACATCAGTAATCATAAAACGAAGTGAAGACCTCCGGTCTTCAATCACCATCTTCATCGTCGACTTATCGTCGTATCAATTACTCGGAATGGGATAGACCCGGTCTTTCCGAATGACTTTTGTATCTTATAAACAAGTGCTATAAAAATACAACATACGCCTCATTCCAATCCAGAATATTCTTTTATTCAAATATTCTTTTCACAATTTAAACTAAATTAAGGTTTTCCAAACTAGTAGGGATAGCGAACCTTACCGAAGTAATCATTTATTTTATTTACCAATCCCAACCTATTTATCCCATGGAGCAAAACTGGTAATACTCCATATCTAACAACACGGTGTTATCGGTAAGTTTAATTACCATTCCACATTTAAAATCTAATTAAAGATTTAACTGTTGCTTGGAGCAAAACTGGTGATACTCCATTCTCGATCATTTCACAAATTTGATAATTTAAATTATCACTTTCACATTTCAATCTAATTAAAAATTCATTAAAACTCCACTTAGTTTTAATCTTCCCAAAAATCAATATTAATGATTGTATATCTTTGGGAAATCAAACATGCCGCATCGACAATCTACACCGTACTATTGATTTCAGCCTATGTATAACCTCTAAGCTTATACGTCTTAGAGAAGGGTGTTAAGCAAGAGAATAAATTATCCGCCACCAAACAGATATATATTTAGCAGAGATCAACCATACAATTCGAAATACAATGTTAGACATGTAATCCTGTCTTTAACTCGGTTAAAGAACTAATGTCCTTTAAAACACAGTTCACAATAAACCCAAAATCACATTCCATTTATTATGGAATCTTCACGGAAAACAGATCAATATATATAATCGATATAAATTTTCGTATTCGACTAATAATATAAATGGAATAACGACAAAGCCTTTTAAATTCCATATATATTAACGGTCTTCCTCCACAGAAGCTCACTTCGATTATTACCAAATCGAATTCCATTCTATTCCAATTTAATATATTAAACTGGAAAACTTTACTTTGGGAAATCCCATTAATCTTAATTAAAAGATTTATAAATTCCAAATATCATTTCACTGTTAATCGGGTTAAAGAACAAATGTCGTTATAAACACAGTTCATAATAAACCCAATTTACATTCCATTTTATTCCAAATAAATGTTAATTAACTGGAAATTCTAATAATCTTAGTTAAAAGATTTATTCTTTTCACATGGGGTTTAAGAACAGTGTTATTTAGGACACCATTCACGACGAACCCAAAATCCAATTCTTTTATTCAATTCCAATTAAATATTAATTAATTGGAAAACTTCACTAAACCTTAATTAAAAGATTTATTCTTTTCTCAACTGGGTTTAAGAACAGTGTTAATGAAGACACTATTCACGACAAACCCAAAATCCAATTTTTTTATTCAATTCCAATTCATATGATGGAAATTCCTGGTTAGGTTAAAATCATTCACCAATCCAATTTATTTTATTTAAAAATTATTGGATTTCAAATCTAGTTAACAACTAGTTCATTTTGATAAAAATATATTTTTATCTTTTCAAATATGGAATTTTTCATCCAAATTCTTTCCAAATCATTTATGATTTTACACAAATTATTAATATTTTTAATAATTTTATTAAGGCTCGTTCAGTCGATTTCCATAAACGGCCATCGAACTGAATTTGCAACGACCTTTTCCAAATTTGATTTGGACATAATTCCAAATCCAACCGTTAGATTTCAAATCTCTTATATTAGTTGGAAATCTCTTTTCGACGCAAACCCAACGGTTCTGGTTTTAGGAGAATCCGACGGTCAGATCTCCCATAAAGTCAATTCGAAGTCAATGGTCGAAATTCGCGACCGGTCGCGGCGCGGCGCGTTCTATTCAGGCCATTTAATATATATTATATATTTTCGTCGATTTCCATTTAAATTGTACTTATAAATCGTTTATAAATTCATTTTAAAATGATTTCAAATTCATTTTCAATTTTAAATCAAAATTGATTATTCCATATCATTATAATTTTAAAATGATAATATTTTCAAAATATCAGATTTTGAAATCATTTCTTTTTCGATATTCATTATAAAAATGAATAAAATCGATATAAATATCGTTTGCGTTAAAATGGCGCAAATCTAATCAACACGGCTTCACATATTTCAATATTTTCGTGTCTATCCCATATCGGACGTCAAAATCATATTTTAATCCTTTACTGAATATTAATTTAAAATATTCGTTATTTTAAAATATTCGTTCTTTTAAAATATTCCTTCTTTCTGAATTGGAATCAGACACAATCAGTTACCATATAATGTTATTTATATGGATTTCATACAACACATGTACACAACAATATTCATACGCAGTCAACCATCATCCAGAGTGCAATTTACATCTGTATAAGCATTAAATATAAATAATTAACGGTTACAACAGTCCGTCAACCAATCGATTGACATATACTAAACAATTGGGATTAGTGTGCATCAAAAATCATCCCAATACACATGTGGGGTTTCAATCAACAAACACTGAATATTATTTGTGCAGTTGTGCGATGTGTAAAATTTATCATCCCAATTAATATTAGTTAAATTGGTGTACATAAACAAATCGTCCGATTTGTAAATGAATATATACTTTCATTTCAAGAGAATTTTATGTCGTCCACATACACGTTAAAAATTATATTTTTAACGGTAAAATATTTATTTCAACACGTGAATATTTTAATTTTCATTTCACATCACAACACAATACAGTCCAAACAAACAATCATGGTTTGTACAATAAATGGTGTCGGGTGCTACTAAGCACCGTCTACATCCTAGTATATATTTAACTGTAATAGAAATTGAGTGAGAAAGAGTTCTCACATTGGGATCCACTCCACCGTTATTTTCTGATGTTTTGATTTGCTCCAGCGCGTTGTATTCTTCACCGTGATTCCAACGTAATCTGTTTCATGCAGTTTATATTAAAAATCACATTTTTAATAACGCTTCAGATATTTAAAAATCACATTTTTAATAACGCTTCATATATTTTTTTTAAAAAATCTCATTTTTAATAACGCTTCATATATTTAAAAAAATCACATTTTTAAAACATTGTTTTATTATAAAAAAAATTGAATTTTAAACAATGCTTTTACTATATAAAAATCGAATTTCTATTGAAGCTATTTCATTTCTAACAATCACATTTTTAAATTCAATGTGTGTGTATATATATATATATATATATATAATAAATCATATTTTGAAAACAAAGTTATATACAATAAAAATCACCTTTTTTATGCATTGTAATATAAATAAAAATCATACTTTTATTTTGAAGATATATATATAAAAAACCACATTTTTATTTCATATTATTTCATATAAAAATCTAACATTTTTATTTAAACTAAATTAATTAATAACGAATATAATTAATTACCTAGCTTAAGAAAATACCAAGGTCTATTATCACTTAACCCTCGTCTCCCTCGATCGATAATGCTCCAAGCTTCACGAAGTAAAACCCCACCGCACTCCGACATTCTCTCTCCTCCGCGCTTCCTTCACAACCCATCGTCGTCAAATAAGAAGCCACCACGAGGTGCGCCTACACGAGAGACGCCCCATCCCACCGTGCCTTGCAACTCACGCCTCCCCCCGCCAAGATAAACGCCTCCAAAGTCAGCTTCTTTGAGCAGCAATTTCAACTTCCACGATCGATGAAACCAAATCACCTCCGTTGAAAAGCTAGATCACCCTAAGCTGAAGAGTTTTCGTTTAATAGATTTCACTCGATGTCGTGTGGATGAAGAGAAAAGGAGGGAGGAAGGATTGAACGAGGGTATCGTCGGTTTCTTCTTGGAGGCACGAATTTTTTCCTTGGGTTGACCAACGATAGAAAATTAATAAGGGATTGACCAATGAGAGAGAGAGAGAGAGAGTGTGTGTGTGTGTGTATATATATATATATTATTATTTTAATTCACAAATTAGTCGTTTAACATCACGAACTCCAAATCGACCCCAATGACTGGCGTCCCTATATAAAAACCCCCATTCCAGACACAATGGGATATGTTTCGTAGGCCAATTCGATCGTTTCGAATAGTTTTTCTTTGAATTAAAATATAAATCAATATATTGAATTTTAAACAGACATTTTAATTTACTGGGACCACATACTGACTCCAAAAATTCCCTAAAAATAAATCTAGCTATATTTCGATGATACGGTCCTAACAATACTAATTTCATCGAATTTGGAGACCGTTTGAAAAATGGTCAATTTCCAGTTGATTAAATTCAAATTGAAAGTACAAAACATGTTTAAGTTCACCACGCTCACATATTGATTCCAAAAATTATGAAAATTGGAATCTTGCAATAATTCGATATTCCGGATCCAATAAAAGTGGATTCGTCCAAAACGGAGGTCGTTTGCAAAATGACTATTTTTAAGGGTTATATATTATATACAATATATATAAATTCCACAGCGAATATTTTAAATTTTAAACTAGACATAACTTTCAATTTATATTATGAAATCTCAAAATTTCACATTAGAAAGATATATTTAAACAGATTCAAATATTTCTGGTTTTACTGAAATCCAATGTATTTTGAATCATGTACATTCATTTGAAATTTGAAATCGAATTTTCAAACTACCGCGCCATTTAAGGCTCATTTTATAGTTAAAACAAATCTATTCGTTCTAACTTTTACTTAAATAAATTTTTAGTCATTATTATTTAAAATAAATCATTTTAAATATTCAAAATCCATTAAAATAGCTAAAATAAAAATTTTAAATTGGTTCTGAAAATCCAAGTTATAACAATCTCCCCTACTTAAAATCTTTTCGTCCTCGAAAAGGAACGGAGCTGAAAGTTGTTTAACTAACCAACACAACTTTCATTCTGGCTTTCATTCTTTAACTTCTCAGTTTTTAAGAATTTGCTAATTTCTCAAAAATTTGGCTAACACCCTAAATTTTCGAAAGATTTCGCCATAACCTCCTTTGTAATGAGAGACCTTTAAAACCGCAACTTGCCTCACAGGGCCCTCATCAATCTCGAAAGAAAAAGAAAAAGCCAATCGGCTCATAAAATCATCAAAACCCAATAAAATGGTAAACATGTACCTATTTTTCGGGGATACAAATTTATTCCTCTTCTTAGCGTCCATGCTATGACCTATTTACACATATATATGTACATTTATGGAATTCCAATCAATTTTCAATTCAGTTCAATATTTGATTCAATTTAGCTAAATTTACCATTCATTCACATATTGGTTTCAAAAAAATTGTTACTTAAACTAATAATCAAACAACACAACCAACAATCAATTAGTGGATTAGTTTTTCAAACATATGACTCTTATATATACAAAAATCACATTTTTGATGCAAATCACAACAATATACTCCAACTAAGTTTTGGTTCTCACACCAGTCAATTGGAAATATATAGATATCCCACTTTCGAAACTCGAACACAAACTACTGATGTTGAGATGTCAATCACCAGTATCATCAGAGTCATCTCCGGGCGACTAAACTGTGATTCCATATCTATCAAGTATATTTGAGGCTTTGCATACACGTCTGCAAGGCGTACATGCAAAATCTTCATATACTCGATTGTCCAAATTCAATATAAAATAAAATACTCAAATACATATAATAAGTTTTAAATTTTCAGAACAAAATTTGTTTTTATTTTTATTTTAAAAATAACACTCTTCGAAACTCATTCTAGGATACTACTGATCCCATCTCCAACGAGACATTCTCATTGGATATTACTAATCCAATCTCTGATGAATTCTTTCGTTTAGTTCTAATGTGTCTTGTTCTCGAGCTTTGTAAACCAAAGCTCTGATACCACGATGAAACGACCCAAACTCGCCCTTACGGGAAAGCCCGGATTGAGTTGAGAACATGACAAACCAGAACACAAACAACGGAACATTTCATTGTTATTACAACAATTTACCTCAGAGTTCAAGAATATAACAGAGTATGAATAAATAATATACAGCAGAAAATATCAGAGATTTAAATTACACTTAAATACATAGTAGCGGAAAAATAATACATAACACAACTGAAAGAAATATACGGATACAGAGCATTCCGAATATAGTTCCAGTCATAAATCCAGGATCCTATGAAAATAATATCTGCAAAACCAAAATTACTAGCTGCCCGTGTGGAAAGTAGGGGCAGCTTGAGTTTAGGTTAAAAAAATAAACTCTAGGTCAGTCATGGGACTGGTGTGAGAACTAAAACAGTTATTTAAAACTTTACTTTAGAATTAAAGTACATCAAGGGATCACGCCGTATAACACGGAACATGTTTCCTTCCAAGAATACCAGTGCAGAAACAGTTATAAACAACGCAATGCTTTTCGAAAAATGAAGCTATTATAAGACTCAGGTGCCATCATATAATGCAACGCAAGCCGGAGGATAGAGTTTTCCCTTATAATAGCCAAACATGCTTGGTACGTTTTAAAACATATCATTTTGATATTGCTATAAGTGCATATTGTATCAAACAACTTCAAATTTAAATTTATCAATCATAGACGACATAGTATCCCATGCTACTATGTCGCCATACTAGTTCTGCAATTAAAACCGAAATGTCACCTATTGGAAATTGGATACCATCTATGAACCAAGGCAAGGGATCGTCCTTACCGAATTCGAGACTCTCTAGCCTGAGCCTCAAGATCAGAACGCATAGGCCTTTGGATCTTCAGGGCTGGTCCACACTAAGTGGATTAATAATCCTTGAACAATATGTTTCCCCGCCCTATAGGGTGAAAGTCTGGTCAGTATGTCGACCATATCCATCCATCGGCCCCGTAGTGACCGATATATCTGAGGTACCTAGCTTTCCATCATCCACATAAGTAAAAATGTATGGGATCCATACCATGACACCACCCCTAGTTAGAAAGAAACACATGTTCTCCCTGCAGTCCTCTCACGTTTCTGGTTCATACCAGGGTGTGAGACTCGCGAATTAACACTATACACAAAGCTATGTCATTTAAAGTCGTGCTTTGATCATCAACCACAAGACTCTGTTTTTCAACATAAGCCTTGATCATTTGCATCTCAACATACCACACAGGCATTTCACGCCATGCGACTGATGTCTATCGATATATAACCTCGGATCTCGTACTTTCAAGAGAAGGGTGTCAAGCAAGAGAATAAATTCTCCGCCACCAAAAAATATATATTTAATAGAGATCAATCAATACAGAATAAAATCCAACGTCAGACACACATCCATTTACTAGTTCGTTCTGGGTCTGAACGAAACCGAAGGCACCTTATTCCTCGTCCCATATGTTTAATACAGGAGAGAGGCCCTCGCATATCCGGTCGATCTCCAAGTACGTTTGGACGATTACCACTTATTATCTTGTCTTGGGTGTACAGCCCAATAAAGACATCAGTAATCATAAAACGAAGTGAAGACCTCCGGTCTTCAATCACCGTCTTCATCGTCGACTTATCGTAGTATCAATTACTCGGAATGGGATAGACCCGGTCTTTCCGAATGACTTGTGTATCTTATAAACAAGTGCTATAAAAATACAACATACGCCTCATTCCAATCCAGAATATTCTTTTATTCAAATATTCTTTTCACAATTTAAACTAAATTAAGGTTTTCCAAACTAGTAAGGATAACGAACCTTACCGAAGTAATCATTTATTTTATTTACCAATCCCAACCTATTTATCCCATGGAGCAAAACTGGTAATACTCCATATCTAACAGCACGGTGTTATCGGTAAGTTTAATTACCATTCCACATTTAAAATCTAATTAAAGATTTAACTGTTGCTTGGAGCAAAACTGGTGATACTCCATTCTCGATCATTTCACAAATTTGATAATTTAAATAATCACTTTCACATTTCAATCTAATTAAAAATTCATTAAAACTCCACTTAGTTTTAATCTTCCCAAAAATCAATATTAATGATTGTATATCTTTGGGAAATCAAACATGCCGCATCGACAATCTACACCGTACTATTGATTTCAGCCTATGTATAACCTCTAAGCTTATACGTCTTAGAGAAGGGTGTTAAGCAAGAGAATAAATTATCCGCCACCAAACAGATATATATTTAGTAGAGATCAACCATACAGTTTGAAATACAATGTTAGACATGTAATCCTGTCTTTAACTGGGTTAAAGAACTAATGTCCTTTAAAACACAGTTCACGATAAACCCAAAATCACATTCCATTTACTATGGAATCTTCACGGAAAACAGATCGATATATATAATCGATATAAATTTCCGTATCCGACTAATAATATAAATGGAATAACGATAAAGCCTTTTAAATTCCATATATATTAACGGTCTTCCTCCACAGAAGCTCACTTCGATTATTACCAAATCGAATTCCATGCTATCCCAATTTAATATATTAAACTGGAAAACTTTATTTCGGAAAATCCCATTAATCTTAATTAAAAGATTTATAAATTCCAAATATCATCTCACTGTTAATCGGGTTAAAGAACAAATGTCGTTATAAACACAGTTCACAATAAACCCAATTTACATTTCATTTTATTCCAATTAAATGTAAATTAACTGGAAATTCTAATAATCTTAATTAAAAGATTTATTCTTTTCACACGGGGTTTAAGAACAGTGTTATTTTAGAAACCATTCACGACAAACCCAAAATCCAATTCTTTTATTCAATTCCAATTAAATATTAATTAATTGGAAAACTTCACTAAACCTTAATTAAAAGATTTATTCTTTTCTCAACTGGGTTTAAGAACAGTGTTAATGAAGACACTATTCGCGACAAACCCAAAATCCAATTCTTTTATTCAATTCCAATTCATATATTGGAAATTCCTGATTAGGTTAAAACCATTCACCAATCCAATTTATTTTATTTAAAAATTATTGGATTTCAAATCTAGTTAACAACTAGTTCATTTTGATAAAAATATATTTTTATCTTTTCAAATATGGAATTTTTCATCCAAATTCCTTCCAAATCATTTATGATTTTACACAAATTATTAATATGTTTAATAATTTTATTAAGGCTCGTTTAGCCGATTTCCATAAACGGTCATCGAACTGTTCTTGCAACCTTTTCCAAATTTGATTTGGACATAATTCCAAATCCAACCGTTAGATTTCAAATCTCTTATATTAGTTGGAAATCTCTTTTCGACGCAAACCCAACGGTTCTGGTTTTAGGAGAATCCGACGGTCAGATCTCCCATAAAGTCAATTCGAAGTCAATGGTCGAAACTCGCGACCGGTCGCGGCGCGGCGCGTTCTATTCAGGCCATTTAATATATATATATATATATATATAATATAATATATATATTTCATCGATTTCCATTTAAATCGTTTATAAATTCATTTTAAAAGGATTTCAACTTCATTTTCAATTTTAAATCAAAATTGATTATTCCATACCATTATAATTTTAAAATGATAATATTTTCAAAATTTCAGATTTTGAAATCATTTCTTTTTCGATATCCATTATAAAAATTAATAAAATCGATATAAATATTGTTCGCGTTAAAATGTTGCAAATCTAATCAACACGGCTTCACATATTTCAATATTTTTGTGTCCATCCGAAATCGGACATCAAAATCATATTTTAATCCTTTACTGAATATTAATTTAAAATATTCATTATTTTAAAATATTCGTTAGTTTAAAATATTCCTTCTCTCTGAATTGGAATCAGACACAGTCAATTACCATATAATGTTATTTATATGGATTTCATACAACACATGTATACAATAATAATCGTACACAGTCAACCATCATCCAGAGTGCAATTTACAACTATATAAGCATTAAATATAAACAATTAACGCTTACAACAGTCCGTCTACCAATCGATTGGCATACACTAAACAATTGGGATTAGTGTGCGTCAAATATCATCCCAATACCCATGTGGGGTTTCAATCAACAAACACTGAATATTATTTGTGCAGTAGGGCGATGTGTAAAATTTATCGTCCCAATCAATATCAGTTAAATGAGTGTACATAAACAGATTGACCGATTTGTAAATGAATATATATTTTCATTTCAGGAAAATTTTATGCCTTTCACATATACATTAAAAATTATATTTTTAATGATAAAGTATTTATTTCAACACATGAATATTTTAATTTTCATTTCACATCACAATACAATACAGTTCAAACAAACAATCATGGTTTGTACAATAAATGGTGTCAGGTGCTACTAAGCACCGTCTGCATCCTAGTATATATTTAACTGTAGTAGAAATTGAGTGAGAAAGAGTTCTCACATCGGGATCCACCTTGCCGTTATTTTCGGACGTTCTGATTTGCTCAAGCGCGTTGTATTCTTCATCGTGATTCCAACGTAATCTGTTTCGCGTGGTTTATCCTAAAAGTCTCATTTTTAATAACACTTCAGATATTAAAAAATTAAAATTTTAATAACGCTTCATATATTTTAAAAAAAATCACATTTTTAATAACGCTTCATATATTTAGAAAAATTATCACATTTTTAAAACATTTACTAAAAAAAAATCTGAATTTCAAACAATGCTTTTAGTATATAAAAATTGCATTTTTATTGAAGCTATTTCATTTCTAAAAATCACATTTTTAAAATCAAAGTCATATATATATATAATAAATCATATTTTTAAAACAAAGTTATATATAAATCACCTTTTTTAAACATTTTAATATAATCAAAAATCATCCTTTTATTTTAAAGCTAATTTATATATTTATATATATGACCATATTTTTATTTCATATTATTCATTTAAAAATCTAACATTTTTATTTAAACTAAATTAATGAATAACTAATTATTTAAGTTAATTAATTATCTAGCTTAAGAAAATACTCAGGCCGATTATCACTTAACCCTCATCTCCCTCGTTCGATAATGCTCCAGGCTTCACGAGTAAAAACCCCACCACACTCCAACATTCTCTCTCCTCCGCGCTTCCTCCACAACCTAAAGTCGTCAGATCAGAAGCCACCATGAGGTGCGCCTACGCGATAGACTCCCATTCCCACCATGCCTCGTAACTTGCGCCTCCCCCACCCAAGATAAACGACTCCAAAGTCAGCTGCTTTGAGCAGTAATTTTGACTTCCTCGATCGATGAAACCAAATCACCTCCGTTGAAAAGCTAGATCACCATAAGCTGAAGAGTTTTCGTTTAATAGATTTCACTCGATGTCGTGTGGATGAAGAGAAAAGGAGGGAGGAAGGATTGAACGAGGGGATCTTTGGTTCCTTCTTGGAGGCGTGATTTTTTTCCTGAGGTTGACCAACGATAGAAAATTATTAAGGGTTTGACCAGTGAGAATATTTATATATATTTTTAAATTATTATTTTAATCCGCAAATTAGTCGTTTAACATCAGGAACTTCAAATCGACCCCAACGACTGTCATCCCTAGTTGAATACCCCATTCCAGACACCATGGGATATGTTTCGTAAGCAAATTCGATCATTTTGAATAGTTTTTCTTTGAATTAAAATATAAATCCATATATTTAATTTTAAACGCACATTTTAATTTACCGGGGCCGCATACTAACTCTAAAAATTTCCTAAAAATAAATCTAGCTATGCTTTGATGATACGGTCCTAAAAAACAAATTTCATCGAATTTGGAGACCGTTTGAAAAATGATCAATTTCCAGTCGATTAAATTCAAACTGAAAGTATCAAACACGTTTAAATTCACCACGCTCACATATTGATTTCAAAAGTTATGAAAATTGAAATCTAGCAATAATTCGGCATTCCGAATCCAACAAAAGTGGCTATTTTTAAGGGCTATATATTATATAAAATATATATAAATTCCATAGCGACTATTTTAAATTTTAAACTGGACATAACTTTCAATTTATATTATGAAATCTCAAATTTTCATGTTCGTTAGAAAGATATATTTAAACAGATTCAGATATTTTTGAATCATGTACATTCGTTTGAAATTCGAAATCGAATTTTCAAACTATCGCGCCATTTCAGGCTCGTTTTAAAATTAAAATAAATCTATTCATTCTAATTTCAATTTAAACAAATTTTTAGTCGTTATTATTTAAAATAAATCATTTTAAATATTCAAAATCTTTTAAAGTAGCTAAAATAAAAAATTTAAATTGGTTCTGAATATCTGGTTGTTGCAAAATTCTTGTATTTATTTTCCATTTTCCTTTTTCCCCTCTCCACTGTCATCTAATCCTTTCCGAGCTTTAAAAAATCACATCACTCTGATGCTATGAGCAGCTAACTCCTTTGCCCTTTGTCTCGAAGTCTCTAACTAGATCCCTCCCGTGTGTGGCCCTTTAAGGGTACGGTTTCCCCCTCGTCCATTGGAACCCTATCTACGCGTCAGAATTTTATCCCCAATCGCAACCCCTTTTCTACTCTGGTTAACGATCTTGAAAGCCCAGATCTGCTTGTAACTCGAGTGGTTGGTAATAATCTCAGTAAGTCATCTAATACTCCCTTGTTAGCCTCTGCTGCTATGAATGCTTGGTCACTAATCGATGTAAACTCCGGTATTGTACCACCTGTCTTTTGAATTGGGGTTTGAGGCAGCTGCTATTTCCAGCGTTGCTTCTGATTGTGAGTTTCTGAATGTTCTAAATTCAGCGAATGTTGATATTCCTGTTTTTATTGTTTCTCCCAAGAGCCAAGCTAAAGCTGGTCTTTGGTCGGCTATTTCTATGGCTATGGGGTTGCATTGAAATTCACATATATGACCTATTGCATGTTGTTGTTTTCACTTCTGATTTTTGAAATTTAGGTTGCCCATTATGTCTCTTGGCCTTGCTATTTTTTCACCTAATCTTTTTAACTCGACAACAGGGTTCAGCTGGATATGGTAGAGCTACCTATGGCGTCATCATATAAAAAGTAACAATATAAAATAGGAAATGTCTGCACCTACTTTCATCGTAAGTTTATAGTTTTTTCCTTATAATGGTGTTTAAGACTGTCTTCGTTCACAAGACCTGGTTGTACTTATCAATCCCGGTCCGTGAGCCAAATATTGTCTGGCTTTTAAACACATGGTAAGTTCCGGTCATATGCGATATGTTAACATCATATGTTCAGGCATTTAAGTATTTTCCTTTTTGGTGTAGTTTTCTTCGATTTGGCTTTAAAATGTAGTCATGAAGTAGATTGCGTTCATAGCTTTGGAAAGATGAGAAATTTTATTGTTAAAAAACATGTTTTTCCTATTATTGGTTGAATGATGCTTTTTGCAATTTGATGTATCATCAAACGTTTGGTCTTTTAAGTAGCCATTCAGCCCTGTAACATTCTGCACAAAAATATCCATAGGTTAAACTGATAGTGTACTGTTCCATTTATTTAAGTTGACAAAGTTGGCCCACGTCTTTGATCTGTTAATCTTTGTTCATTCTACTTTTATTTATGAAACTAGCTTAATCCAGTCTTGATGCTCAACTAATTTTTGAGGAGCAACTTTGCAGACAAAAGGAAGATCTTGTGTCCTTGTAGTGATGCAGTTTCTGGTAATATTCTCATTCTGATTTTAAGAGGTTTATAAGTAATAATGTTGATATAATTTCCTTAAGTTTCTTTTTCATTGTATATTTTAGTAGTTTCTTGGTCAATATTTTACAGTTGACGTTGTAGTTCTGATGTAGTATGATTATGACATTGAGATGTTAGGCTAGAAATTGTTGTAATTTTTAACATGTATAGCGAAGTTTGGTCAGCCGCTATGTTTTGATTAATATTTTTCCTCTTTGATATCAATGTTTAGTAATTAACTTTCATTGTTAGTTAATAAGTAAAGGAGTCTCTTTCAGAAGAAAATAAGTAAGGTGGCTAATAGTGAGGGAAGATGAACATAAAGGATATTTTTTGGAGTTTACATGTTACTGTTTTAGTTTGGCAATGTTTCATTCACAAGTTGTAAAGTTTGGATTAAATGACTACTTTGTTTATTAATTGATTAGCTACCATGTAAATATTATCAACTGATAATTTGTTTTCTAAAAGTCCAAGCGTAGATGCTCTTTTTTTTAAGAAGTTGCGTAACATCCAATTGTTTAAAATGGGGCTTTGCAACTTGCATTTCAATGATTTCATGTTATCAGGTCTGTTAAGCATTATTGTTAAATTTTATTCTTAAATCATAGGGAACAAGCATGCAGATTTGTTTGATACCTGATGACGTAGGCCCAAATGGTGATAAAGCAACGAAATTGCTTAGCATGCTAGAGTAATCTGATGCATTATATTAAGTTACGGCTAAACCTATGATGACCTGGGTAGCTGATTAATTGACGCATGACTGATATGATTAGCTATTTTGATTTAATTACTATTACATTTATTAATATCTCTATTATTTTTGTTATATTCTGACATCGGTTTAGTTGTTTACCAACTTTGGTTCATATTTGAGACTGTTAGATACGTTGCTAGATGCGTTGAAATGTACAGTTTTGAATGATAAGAGTTAGTAGGCTAGATGCATGCAACATTTTCTCTAAAATAAATGTAAATATGCATTTATAGTAATGGCATTCATCTCCAGAAGTATTATACTTGATATTTTGACAATGTTTCCTGATTTGTTGTTAAAGATAATGGAACTTAAGTAAACCAGCACTCAAGGGATTTATAGATGTAATTCATTTCATTATTATTTCGGGCATCCATAGCAGATGACAAGAACCAGTAGTGCAGATGCAATAATGGTACATATCATTGCAGTTCCAGGCACAAAAACAGTTGGACGAAAAGTTGAAAAAACTAATCCTATGGGATGGATGTTTTATGAACTTATACTACTATCCATCTATGTACTTGAGCTTTCAGTATGATTTATAAATTCAGCGAACTATGTAAAAAATGATGAGAGTTTGAAAAAAAAAATATATTGTTTTGGTTCATTTTTAATTTTGTTTGATTTCTTCTGTTTTGTAGATAACATGTTCTGGAATGAATTCTTTTATTAGTAATATGTATATAATTTGTGTATATATTACAACTGTAAAATAATAATTGTAGTAAAATATATCACAACGGTTATAAACAGTTGTAAAAATTATAACAACAGAGCACAGCAGTTACAATAAAGTTTATTGCAACGATGAAAAAAAGTTGTAAAATATACCTGTCACAAAGGTGTTGCAACGGTGCAAAACAGTTGCAAAAGATTTTAGTCTGTTGCAACTTCTTAATATGCGACCGATTGCGTCACCGTTGTAAAAATAATTTACAACTGTTTTCCACTATTGTAATATGGTCAATTTGTTGTAATGATATAAACAAATCTTTATGTATATATATATATATATATGTATATATATATATACATACACACACACACACATATATATATATATATATATATGTGTGTGTGTGTGTGTGTGTGTAAATATAATCGGAGTAACTATCTACCGTTAGCTTGGATAGTTATAGAAACTTGTCCTCACAAATGCTAATAAAGAAAAAACCAAACGCTATAGAAACAAATATATATATGAGTACTCCTTCATGGCATCCATCTCGTTTCCACAAGTTCAAAATCATCAATAACTAAATCTGAGAATATGTTCAATCTGAACCAAGTATTAAAAGAAAATAATGCTTGGATGAATCTAGTAAATTAACATGAGAAACGCACATCATATGAAATTTAATGTTATAAAAAAAATTCAAAAATAAAGGTATCACGTAGGACCATGTCATGCATAATAACAAATGAGTTTTCCTTGTTATCATCTAGTCGTTTATAGAAAATCATGCGACATACACGTCATGCATAATCACAGATAAGTTTTCCTTGTTGTCATCTAGACGTTTATTGAAAATCATGCGATATTATAATGATGTCTATGTCTTAAAACAAATATTGAATAATAGCAAAAAAAAAAACTACATTACTTAAATTTCAGCATAATAAGTATATAACTAAGCCCGTTAAGGCAACTATTAAAGAATAAATTACATCAATAATGAGGCTACTAGGCATCACCTATCATAGTGCACCTAAATGTACCAATTGCCTATATGTACACCCTACTTGGAAAGATCGGTCAGCCACTTGGCTAGATAGTACCGAATATGTCACCATCCCAGTTGCCGATTGACAACTAGACCAATTCTCAAGCATATGTAAATGGTACTGTATCGAATTTAGACAAGGTGATGACCATATCCAAATAAAATCAATCCACATGGTCTTGTGGCATATCGTATGTTTTAGTCATTCCCGTCCATTAAGGATTGAGGCTACATTTTACCTTTTCCTTTAGCAACCCACCGAAAATACTATCAGTTCCCTCCAAGAACCAATGCAAGGTCAACATTCAGCCGCTATGCAGTTAAAGCCCCGCTAAAGCTCCGAAAAATCCCTGATATAGTCTGTAGTGCCCTTCAACCGCTATGCTAATTCAGTTTAGCCCCGATGAACAGTAGATCCGCTTCTAGCCCTGCTATTTTCCGCTGCAACCGCCAAATCAAGGCTTTTTAGGACCCGCTTTAGCAGTATTAATATACGATGCTTGATTTGACTAGTTCTCTTTTTAATAAATTTAATAAAGTTAGTCTAAATAACTATATTTAAGGAATAAGTTCTCAATATATGGTAGAAATCTATTCTAGTCAGTAAATCTAATGTACGCAACCATGATATTGTTTGATTTTGTTACATAAGATTCGTTAATATTGATTTCTTCTACACATAATGTAAGAATGGTAATTAATTAATTTTTAAAATTTTGGTTTTACATTTAATGAGCTTTTTTGTGTCTCCGCTATTTTCCCGCTTTATCCCCGCTACACCTTTTTGCACCTCCACTGCTATAGAACCGCTAAGTGCTTTAACTGCATAGTCCAGCCGTACGAGTTGTTCCAGCTATGAACAAAATAAAGGAACTGCTTTTACTACACTTATATTGGGAACCACCCTTGATATTAATAGCAAGTAGCCCTTACACTTCAAAAAACTCCATCTTCGATTCCATCCTCTTCAAGGTGTCCCCAATCGAACGTTTATGTCGGCTTAAAGTGTTACCTCGACCTAACAACCATAGTAACAAAGTGGCCAATATTTGATAGTCGGTTATGTCATTATCAAATAAACAATCGCTCTAATGAGATCTTAACCAAGCATGATTAATGCTAATTGACCATTAGGCCTCTATAATTAATCCTTTCGTCAATCAAAAGCACTTTGTATATAGTTAAAAAATCATTTTTGTATACTTATCTTAACGGCATAAGCATATTTATAAAACTTAATGAAGATTTTACATATTTTTACAAACCATATTATATTGGCTAAAAAACAAATTCCGCGTAGAAATATTTTTTGCTATATACCCAAATAGTTTTCCCTTTGATGTAAGCAATCAGATCGTACCAAAATCAAACCAAGCATAATTAAGTGCTAATTGACAATTAGGCCTCTTTAATTAATCCTTTCGTAAATCTAAAGCACTTTGTATATAGTTAAGAAAACATTTTCATATACTTATCTCAACGGTATAAGTATATTTTGAAAACTCAATGAAGATTTTACATTTTTACAAACCATATTATATTGGCTAAAAAACAAATGCCGCTTAGAAATATTGTTTACTATAAACCCAAATAGTTTTCCTTTTGATGTAAGTAATTAGATCGTACCAAAATCAAACCAGCTATATTTATCACCACTTTTCGATTTCAAAATTGTACCATCCTATGATTAACCATGTAGTTGTTAAATTTGGGTTATTATTAACTTTTAGAACTTAACTCGACAATGTTCTTAATTTTCAGGATGAAAACAAGTTTCCATTCTTCGAAATATGAAAAGAATATTTTCGATACCAGTGTAATTTAAAAAATCATTTTGAGAAATCAGATCTATTTTCCTTTTATAAAATTTCTTTTATAAATCAATTCCATAATTACAAATTCCTTTTGTAAATCTCCATAATAGTTTATAAAGCTCCTTTTTTATAAAAATTATTTATAAATCTCTAATGGTATTTATAGAACCCCTTTTTTAAAACATTTTTTTCATTTTTATAATGTCCATTCATAAGTTCATTTATATTGTAAAACTCTTTAATATTTACGAACTCCATTTACATATTGCTTTGCAAAACTACGTTAATAAGTCCTCTTTATAAAATGTTATAAGTAAACCTATTCTTCTAATTATGACAAAATATTTATAAAAAAATTCTTTTAATTAAAAGATAATAAATACAAAACTACTTTTTAATGCAAAATTCTTGATAAAACGTTTCACAAATTTCTATTCTAAAACATTCCAATCTTCTTTTATTAATAACATCTCATCGATAATTATCATTAATATATATACTTTTACTTTATAAATCAGTCCTTTGATATTAAAACCATTTTTTAAATAAATAACATTATTTTAAAAATATATAATAAGGCCAGGGATACCATAATATTTAACAAGTGTTATGGTTTCATTTATTCTAATAAGGTTCAGCTTCTAAAATATATCAATGTTACATCCAGTATGATCAACAACTAACTTTTAGCATTCGATAATCAATATACAAAAATATAACAAAAATTAAAATAAATAATGGTGAGGAATCCTATTGGAACACTCTATAATTTTTCATACATGTCATATAAGATCCCTGTGAATTATTTCACATGATATATGATTTAAGAATCGATAATTCATCCAAAAACATAACTATGTCCACTTTATGTGTCGAAGGGTGGTAAACAATTCATATGATTCTCATATAAGATCATATTATTCTATAATTTTTGGGAATGACTACATGGATAATTATGCTCCATAGAATTTTTATCATATTTTATGATCTTTCGTCTGTAATGAATCTTGTATTAGCCATAACTTCTGATAGGCGCAGAATTTAGAACTATAACTACTTCCATTGGATCAGGACAAGGATTATCTTTCCGTAGACTTGTTATATTAAGAAAAACGAGTTCACATTTAAAAGTTATTTTTGTATGAAAGCTTATTTGGTTTTAGACAACTTAAAACGGTAATTAAGGGTAATCAAGGATTATTCCCGTGACCCATTTTAGGATTATGGTTAAGGGAGCTGATGGAGGGTGTTGTAAATTTTTTGCCACCACTCTTCTTCCTAAATCTAATGTAAATCTCATTTTCAACCAGAAATACATCCTAAAACTCAACTTAATTAGCAAAATTACCTGATTAAAAAGAAAGTAGCATGAAGTATTTTAAGGATTGACAATTTATTGTTGTAAATTTTTGAGACCCATTTTATTTGATGTTCAAAGCAAGATCTGGAATTTTGTTTGGCTAAGGTGAGTGATTAGATGTATCATTTGCTAGTTAAGTGTTTTATGCCTTAACCTTATCTAAGAATTAATTTAAAAGTATTCAAAATTATTTTATACTATTATAAATCATAAACGTAGATTTTGCATAGATTGAACTTTATTTGCAAAAGTATGTTTTTATGGATCCTTAAAACTTACTTATGGACCCTTAATTTCTACCCTAGACGTAGGTCCTTTAAAACCATGTTGAAACTAATTGTTTATCTGTTATTTCTTATGTACAGCATATACATGATTCGTCAATGTTTGAATGTATGGAAAAAATGATCAAGGGTGGAACCAACCCAGGGCGGTGGTGGTAGTAGTAGTAGTAGTAGTAATAATAATAATAATGGCCGAGTTTTCATGCCATCTTCCCTCATGGCATCGGATCTCAACTCCAATCCGGCTGCAACGTCCTTTGATGCGTTATTCGAGATCCCAACCCTATCTAGGTTGGCTGGTCATACTGCCTCTTTCAACCAATCAGCGTTGCTTTTAGGTTTATCGGAGCCTGTAATTCCTCTTTATCTACTTTGCTTGCAGACTGTGTATCTTCTATGAATCGATGGTAAGACATGAATTTAAATGCCTCTAATACTCCTAGCTTGGTAGCTAGTAGCAACAATCTAATGTGTGAAAAGGAAAATTGTTTGCATGACATTATGGTTCATTTCAATTATGATGTGTATGATGATTGGAATGTCTGGTCCAAATTCAAGATATTGAACGCCTACCACCTGTTTGTGTTAATGTTGAACACATCCTTGCTACTCATGCTAATGGTATTACTATCTACGCAAAAATGGGTTATGGGTAAGATAATTCTGTTATGGTGGGTTACAAAGAAATTTCAATTCACTCTTCTCTAGTAGTATGTTGTTCAAGTGTTTTCTTAAATGCTAAAGCCAATCTTGTAGCACCTACAGCCAAATTACCTGCAAACTGTACCACTCATAATTTCGCATAGCCTAGGGTATCCAAGATTTCTATCCCATTTTTATTTGCTAGTTATTTAGAGTCTATTTTTTTTGGAAGATTGATTTGAATTCTGTAGTTAAGGAATTTAACTCCGTAAGGATTCTCAAGCACAATGAAGTTAAATGATACGTCTTGAATGTGTAACATGAACATACTTATTATTATTATTATGTTTTTTTCTTTTGATTGTTGTTTTTTTAGTAGTAATCGAAATTGCATTATAATTGAAAAACTCGCATTAAAATCAGCCCACCCCAACTTTAAATCCTGGGTCCTCCCTTGAAAATGATTAAATAGCGACTTGATATAGGACTGGATTAGCAATCATCGAAAATTTGGAAACAAAAAATGATCAGAACCGCATGTGATCCAGAAGTGGCAACAAGGAAGGCCATCCAAATTTTCATTTCAAATTTCATGTCATTTAGAGTTCGTATAACATAGCCATGGCGATTGAAGATCGATTATCAGTGGGATTGGTAGATAGGGATCACCATACTTTGGGTCGGTGGATGGGCTTTGAAATGGCCAGGTATAATTAGATCGGCCCATAACCGATATATCCCGTAAGTTCCATTATATTATGCTATTCTCGTTATATCTTCTTTAAAAGAAATAAACTGAAAAATAACATAAATACATTATAAAAATTATGAAATTAGTTTTTTGTTAAGTTTTATAGAATATTTTTTAACTAGCAAAAATAATTTAATATGTTGTTACATTAAATTAAATTAAATTAAAGTGTACGTTCATTTACATATATTTGCGTATTTTTTAATTTAAAAATAAGAGTGTACTGATTATAATTGAATTAGACGTCAATTTTTCATTTAGTTATCGTTTATATACTTGAAAAATTATTAAGTGCGAGTATTCTATGTTATCTTGAAGTCATCTGCTATGTCTCTCTATTTCCTCGCTTTATCTCCGTTATGACATTTTGCACCATCATCGCATAGAATCCGCTGAGCGCTTTAATTACACAAGTGCAATCCCAAGCAAAGTACGAGGTTTCGGGGGATGCTTGATGGTGGAGTCATGGTTTATTGTTGATTGTTACTCTTCTTTTGTTTGATGGTGATTCTTCAAAAGAAACAACTTCAATAATGATTAATTATTTTCCAAGATGTATAGTGCAAGATAACGAGTCAGGATGGAACTGTTGAAGGAGTAATATGGGAATGTAACATTCTATGATTTTTGACGAGTTTAGCGTTAGTGTTTTACCTCTCGGGTTTTAATGACAACAACTATACGATCATGAATGGAAATATGTTAATGCAAGATGAAAGAAGATTACGCTCATCTCTTAGATGAAGCAATTGGAGATCAATGGAACTTAAAAGAATGTAAGGTTGTATACGTATTTTATGATCTCATCAGTCTTGTACAATCTCCCTTGAACTATACTGATACTAGGACAAAACGAAACGTTAAAGAAAAGCTTAAGAAAGAAGGTAACCAACACTAAGAAGTACAGTTTGCCTGGAGTAGTAAAAATGCCTGTGATACCCGGAGGACATATGATATAGAAGAATTGTGTATCCCAATCCGAGAGTTGGGTGAGGTTGTCACTAGTCAACTTCTTAGAAAGGTTGGCGTGAAATAGAGGCAGATCAGTCCCTTTGACTATAGATAATTGTAGCAAATAATGCAGGAGACGAGTGCTAAGAGAACGATGTCCTGACTCCAATGTTAGGAGTTCAAGACATAAAAGGAAGGTATATGATTTCGTAGTTAGTTGAATGGGAGCCAGCTTTAGATATTGTAAGAACCTTGCGACAAATTTTAGGAATGGGAAGAAACTACCGTGCCAGATGTGAACAGCGGTATCAGCAAAAATCCTTCTAGAGGACTGAATAATACCCTTTCTAGAAGCAGGAACGACATCAACTCCAGTCATACCATAACTCTCAATGATGGCCCTTACCTCTTCCTGAGTCCGAATCAAAAAATATCGTGAAAAGCTTTCCATTTGGAGATCTTAATGAAATTTCTAAGGATTAATAAGCTGCACTTTCAGACTAATGCTACCAGGGGATATTATTCCATAAAATATATTAACACGTTAATTTTTCCAGTTTAAAATTACTATATGAATTCATTAGCATAAGGCGTTCAACACATACATAAAGAATCCGGAGCATGCCACGAATTATGAAAGTGGAAACCTATAAGATAATGCACATATGAATATGCATTATGCATACATGTCTATGATATTGTTAAATATATATGGTTTGATCTTATCAATTGTATTGACATAAAAAACTAAGAGTAAATAAGAAACATTAGTTTCGGAAAAATCAAGCTTAGGTATCGATGGGGTTAGCATTAAACATACAACACGTAGTGGTAAAGGTTTTTATTATTTTTTTAACAAAAGAAGATAGGACCTTCGACATCACTCATATCCTGCTCTGACCACACATGATTTTGAACATTGTTTCGGTATTGTTAAAACTGAAACCAAAAGGAAGACAAAAATGTTAGTGTTAGGACCATCAGTTTTATAAGGGATATCTCACTTTATCCTCATATTGGAGAGGAAACCTATATGCATAAAATCTTACATTATAGACCCCTGAAAGTTTGGTAGAGGGTTAAATGGTAAGTTCACGCAATCCGCCATTATTATTCTTACAGCTACATCATATGGTTCGATCAGTTGTAATTAAGACTAAGAGCCTGTGAATCATAATCAAATTCGTAGTTGAAAAGAAGAAATGTTTTCTCAGATTGTTGATTAAAAATTATTAAAATACTTAACAGAAATGCGGTTGAATTTGCGATCTTGGAGATATTCGAAGAACAGTGATTTCGTGTTAATTAATTGTTTGCAGGGTATGAATTGAGAAAGAAGAAAAGGGACTTTATATATTGAAGTGTTTTCTCAATTACAGTTGTACAAATGAGCATTGACCAGCGATGCATTTCAAATCCAGAATACCAAAAGGCGGGAAATCATAGTACAAATCGAAAAGTCAAAGTTCGACTTGAAAATTCGAAATAACCCCTTTGTGGACGGGGGCAAATGTTACTACCAAATTCAGCACTAGAACATGCTATCGGTGAAGGGGTATCGCACTGCAACCAGCTCAAAGGAATGATTCGGAGGTATGAAACCAGCAACAAGCTATTAAGACAATTAAGACCGAAAGCATCAAAGTGGAAAATGGGGTCAATATATAAGCTATCGGGACCAACATAAGGAAGAAAATTTTGGTACCGATACGAAAGGTAACAGCGACAAGGCAGTGCCGACACTAAAGGCCATCGATACAGTTCTGAAAGCATAACGTGTGAAGTTAGAGACAAGCAAAGAAGGGCAAGAGCCGGAAACCTATAGCCCGAGACCTAAAACCAGGAGAGAATCCTATATTGTCTGAAACACGACAAGAAGCACCAAGCCAGGCAAAATGAGATGAAGGACTATTGACACTAATTAACTTAGAGTCGATACAAAAGGAGGTAAAGACGTCAAAGCCGTAAGAAGCAGGAACACAGGGAAAATGTTCCGAAAGCTAGCCCATCAGAGTCATCAGGGGATGTATCCGAAAGCATGCGGCCACAGAATCAAAACAAACTCCAAAGACTCACCAAAAGCAAACCAGAGCTTATAAGAAGAAGAGCTATCCACAATAATTTGCTTAGTGTCGATACTGAAGGGGGTGAAGGCTATGAAGTCTTGAGAAGCTAAAGCACGAGAGCAAATACTATGGAAGCATGAAGCCGAAACTCATTGACGAAAGCAGAAAGTAGATTCGTAAGCTATTTATATCATAGAACTGGGTATCAATACATATGAAAAAGAAACATCAAGAATAAGCTCCTAAAGTCGAGACCAAAGATCCAATGTCAGATGGAACCTAGTGACAATGCCAAATGAAAAGAAAGGCAGCCGAAACAACTAATACCGGAGTCAAGAGGTTTATAGCGGCCGAAAGCCATTACCGCATCCGAAAAGGACATCTGCTGAACCAATGGCAAAAGGGGGTCTGATTTGTCTATAAATAAGACCCCATTGGTCACATTTAAGGGACTTTTCTCATTCCTCGATCTTGTACTCATTTTTTTATAGAGTGAACCCAAATTTCTAAATCAATTTGGGGATTTCCTTTGTAAACACTTATGTACTCAAACCAATGAAAAATTAAGAGTGAATTGACACTTAGCATAATTTCTATGATTTTCCTTTCTACTTCTTCCATTTACTTCATTATTCTTTCTCCAAGACAAAGGATTCATTCCTGAGCCTTACCCTTAAGCTTAGTTTACTGAAATACCCTTCTATAAGTCGTTTAGCTTCCTAACTTGTATAGCACTTAGGGAACCCTTATCCCAAGGTAACTATTGGTTGTTGAGTTTCGTAAGTGTGATACTCACCTCTTGAGGGAAGAGCAATTAATCATTGGGCTCAAGACCTTGATATTTAGGAAACAGTGAACTAACTCAAGCTTGTAGGAACTAAATGATCCCCTACCCACGTTAGTTTCACATCCATAGACCTATTTCTGGTGTTGACAAAAAATATCGTTAATAATAATCAAGGATCAACGGTAGTCAGTGGTGGCAGGGAGAGGCAGTTATAGGGATTAATGCGGTCTTTTGAGTGTGTTTTATTTGTAGTGCTCGCTCATGGTGGAGAAGAAACTGGAAGTGGTGGCGTGAGTTTTAAGTGTAGGGCTAGTGAGCAAAGAAGGTATGTTGGTGGTGGCGGGTCAAGAGTTATCGGAGTTGATCATGGGAGGAAGGATTCTGTGTGCGACCTGTTGTTTGTTTACATCTTAGGAGGAGAAGCAGTTCAGGTGTGTTTTTGAGAATTTAAACTAATTCTAAAACTTATGTGATAAACTATATGAATCAAAAACTACAGACACTATCACAGACGCAGAATTAAACATGGATGCAAAATAAACCAAAATAAAAATGTAGAAAAGGAAAGAACACACCGGATTTTATACTGGTTTGGATTGCTCCTACGTCCGGTCCAACGCAATGCTTTGTTGTGCAGAGTTTTATTACTATATCAATATCCAATGACAAACCTCCTTGATTTCATGGCTTCAAGGGATACCACCAATTCCACACACACTTGATCAAGTTTTGCCCATCCTTATTTTCACGGCTACAAGGGATACCACCGATTCCGTCCTTGATTTTACGGCTACAAGGGTACCACCGATTCCTTTACTCAACCCAAACAATTACAAACGACCCTATAACTCTTCAATAGCACTTGATTTAGAGAGTAAAGAGTGTAGAGAGAAGAATTTTGATCAAAACAGAATTGAATTCGGTAGAGTATAAGTGTAGAAATCATAAAAATGATTAAGAATAATGATGTAGAGAAAGGGGATGATGTTAGAGAAGAAAGATGATTAAAAATTCGATTTCTAGCCCTTTTTATAGTGTATGAAAAGATGCCACGCTTCAGAACCGCCATAATTAGTGAAAAGACAATTCCTTTCAAATTCAAATTTCTGACAGTTATACGTCGACATATAGTTTTATTTATGTTGACATATCCATAGTAGAAATTTGATTTTTGAATATTTTTAAAGTGTTTTAATATAAATATAATTATGGAAATTCTTGAATTAAAATATAGTTTTATAAACTAATATTATAAAGTAGGAAATCATAGGAAAACACAAATATGAATTATATAAACATATTTATAAAATTATAAAGTTTAAACTATATAAATATAAAATGCAAAAATATAAATATAAATATATGAAACTTATAAAACTTTGAGATTGAAAACAAAGATTAAAATAAGAAAGGAAAACATAAAGGATAAAAAATAAAATAGAGAAGACTGAAGATAGAATTTGAAAACAGATTTTGAAATAAACCTGGAGTGCTATTTAGAGTCTTACATGATCTAGACTCTATAACTATATTAGCCTTGTACTCTTGAAATCTTGAATACTCATGAGTCTTGAAATTTCTCTGAACTCTGATACTCTAATATCTTTGTAGTGTACGGTCTTCAGTAATATTTCCTGTATATAAATCCTGCGCATGTTAATATATATATATATATATATTGTAACGGCTTGGAAATCCGTACTATCTGAGTTGACAAAATATACCACACATCCAACCCAAATATCACAGAAATACGAATCATTATTAATAAAGAAAAAAAGGTAGAACAAGAACAAAAATAACAATATAGAATCTCATGTCGCAGTGGAACAAAATATTATATATATATATATCAACTTTTGGAGTACAATTTTTTTTTACGTATAACATATCATCATCAGAGTACAACACTTACAACATAACGGAAAAAAACAATAACAAAATAACGCTGAAGCCTCCTGCTCCAAGCTTCTTTAGACATATGTGTAAAATCCTGAACTACTTGACTGCCTATAAAAAAAATTGGGCACCCAAGTGTTTAGGTAAAAAAAAAATATGGGTCAGTCATGAGACTAGTATAAGTAAACAATTTAAAACCGTTTGAGAAAATAAATGATATCTCATAAGACCATGCCATATAACACGAAACGGGTTTTTTTCCTTATGAGAATCCAAAACACTTGTTTTAACTTTCAAAAATCCTTTTGAAAGAAACGATAATCCTTATATCAAAACTCTTTTGATATTATAATAGTGTCTAAATGAAATAAATAACAATCTAGTGGAACGTTTGCATCTTACGCTCCACATATATATAATATACAATCAAAACCGCGAGCACATACTGGGTAATGAATTTCAAACTATGACAAGGTATGGAACTACCTTCTGTTAGTGTATCTCTAGAGATTAATAATTGGGTTCAACAAGAACATCTTGTAACCCGACCACACATGACCGACCGCTCATTTCGCTTGAATGTATCAAATGTATATCACCAATGGTTGGGATCAGCAACCCTTTTTTGCCAAATGGGACAACATTGAATAGAATAAAGAATGAAATGAATTTCTCTAGATAGGTGATAATACACCCTAATTGGGAGCTACCCACTTAGCCATGCTGCCTACCCGATTTTTGTCATTTCTCAGTTATTGAGGCCTAAGGCTACGCTTACGTACTTTTCATTGATAGCACAATCACTTTGAATGCCACATTGTTAGCTCTGTTAACCATTAATTGATTTGCACAAATATAATATGGATATTATGCTAAGAGACTAAATTCCCCGCCACTATATTTATTTATACAGACCAACATATGCGATCATTGGAATACTCTGTCAGACATTTGTCCATACAACTTCGTTCTGGGACTGAATGAAACCGAAGGAACAATTTCCATTAATCCATCTTAGTCAATTTCTATCTAGGATTAACAGAATAAGCCCTTGCACTTTATTCCGTCTTCGATTATCTTCATATAATCTGATTTGCAACGCTACTGCCAATACGGAGTGGTTCTCGGATAATAATCCAACCGATCTCTCCATAGACACAACGATATTGGCAAATAATTCGATAGTCGATAATTTAACTATCGAAGAAAAACAAACATTCAACCAAAGCATCAAACAAATCACTGGGCCTTCTAACTAATATTTTATTTATTAAATCACTTCTTTATTTCCTTACCAATATTTGTTAACCAAATATTTTCAGTAATCATCTTGGCTTCTTACGCTATTTGGAAAACATTTCCATATATCGCCTTCTTTTATTTTTTATACTTAGAAAATATATTCTATTTATAATTGGAAAACATTCCAATTACTTATCTCTTTCAGAATCATTCATTTTTACAGTTAGGAAATATTTATTATTATATTTCAAAAATTCCACTTATTGGGTTAAAACGAATGTTATGCAAAACATCGTTACAATAACCCAAAATACTGCATTCAACTAAATATTTTAAACATTTTTCTTCGAGACTGAATCTTACTATTTATTGGTTAATAATGCAATCAATCAAGTTGGGGTATAATTACCTCTCAGACCTTGACTGAAAACATCCTTAACTTCAAAATAGACAAGACCGCTATTCCCAAATAACCAACATAATATAAAGCCAATTATTAATTTTTTAAAAACTTGTATACGTTTCTCTTTCAATTTTTACCAGATTTAATTATTGATTTCCTTTTGTTTTATAATATTCGATTTTGAGTTCGTTTCCTTATGAATTCAATATATGCCGATATATTGATTTCTAGTTATCCAATTTTCTAAAAATTATTCTAACTCCTTAAATTTCCAGAAAATTTCTCCAGCACCTTCTTTGTACCAGTCAATAGCTCAAACCCCAAGTCGCCTCTCTAAGCCCTTTCCATTCAAAAATAAAATCAAAAAGTGAAGCAACTTGCCGATTCGGTGCATAAAAACGCATATGAAATTTAAAGGTGTACCTTTTTGTCGGGTACACGAATTATAATCTTCATATAATTCAATACCTGTCTAACCCATATACATCCCTTCCCAATTTATTCTAACTCAAATCAACCATTTTTAACTCAATTCGCTAATTTATTCTTTAATTAGCTCTTTGGCCCATTTCACTTTTTATTTCAACATAACACGTGTGGATATATTTTTAATTTACTTAAAACCCAATCTAATTCCATTTCAACTCGAGTTTCATATTTGATTTCGAATATAAATTCATAAACCCCATTCACTTATCCAATGCCTAATTTCGATTCAAAACATGATTAACTAATTATTCTTCAAATTAGTTATTTCTATTCAATAATTAAAAAATCTGATTTTTGTTTCAAAAATCAGTTCACTTACTCCACTTGAGTTTGTATTTATTTTAAATCTCAAGTCTGGATTTTTCTAACCGAAATTCGAATTTTATTTGCTTAAAATCCTTTTATTTATTTAAATAAACTGTTATGGTTTTATAATGGTTATGGCGCTGTTTTTCTAAAAATTTGATTTTGACATAACTCAAAATCCACAAGACGAAATCCCGATTTTTCTCTTCCATTAGAAAACTATTATCAAATCAGTCCTAACAATTTTTGTTTCAAAGAATTCCGACTTAAATTGAGTTCAATATACTCAATTGAAGTTCGAAACACCAATTTACGAACTATCGCAATACTGCAAGCTCATATTATTTATTTTTAAATATAAACGTTTAAACTTTCCTTATTAATAAAGTTCACTTCCATTCTTCCATACTTTTAAACATAGATTAATCCACTTTTCCTAATTTGACTTAATATTTCTGATTTTTCCTAAACGTTGATTTTTATAATTCAGTTATAATTAAATCTTCTATACTGAATTCTGATCCTTCATAAATAAATTATTTATAAAATTCGATATAATCGAATTCTAATTTTAAATCCTTAGATTTATCTCAGTTCCATTTATATTTCCAATTCCAGAATAAAATTCATCGTTCTATTTCAAACCGTTTTCCAGCTCACTTTTAAATTCATACTTGGATTAAATGTCTAAATTATCAAATGATAATTTATTTTACTAGATGTATAAACATCGTTTATAAATCCAACATCCTTGTTTATATATTAATACAAGTTTCATTTCAAATCTATTTAAACTCAATTTGTTTTATATTTCGAATTCCAGAATAAAATCTATCATTCGCTTTTACGAAATGATTCCAAATTATATTTTAAATTCATACTTGAATTTAAAACGATAAAGTATCTCTTTATAATTAATTCACCACATTTATAAATGTCGTTTATAAACTTGCTTGTTGTATATATTCAACAAGTTCCATTTTGAAGTCTATTTAAAAAGCAAAATCTTATTTTTGGAATATTTTATTTATTCTAACTTATCTATATATAACATAGAATCTATTTTAAATATTAAATTTTTAAACCTTAATTTCTATTTAATACAATTCTAATATCCATTCTGGATATAGTTTATTTCATAATATCAGCATAATCTAATTTAATATTCCAATTAAATTTATATTCCGAACATCGGAATATATTTCATAGTTTTCTATCTAAAACGATTTCTAATTCTTATTTTAAATTAACATTTGAATTTAAACTCTATAATTATCCAATGATAATTATCCATCATTTATAAACAGTGTTTATAAATTTATTTCAATTCATGCATTATTCAATTTATAAACATCGTTTATAAATTCAATACTTCAATTTCCTGTATTATTTAAGTTATAAACATTGTTTATAAATTCAATACTTGTTTTATTTAAAATAAGTTTATATCTTTAACCCCATTCGAAATTCAAATCCTATTTTAAAAAATAGATTTCCCCTTTTTAAATCTAAAAATAACTTTTCACGATATCAACATTCAGGCCTAGTGATATTTAAATACCCAAAACACTCAATTAACAATCACAGTGTTCTAATGCATCATATATGATTATATATATGAAAACAAACAAATAATAATATTTTTTTGGAATCTAGTTGGATCGCTCCAACCTGTTTTCCTGCATCCACAGACGTTAGCCAACATAAATAATACCCATCCTGCTTTGAGGCAGGATATCGCGGTATAGAAGGTCATCCACTATCATATTGTGGGGCGCATAGGGTCATCGCTAATGATACTGCGGGCATCCGCTACTGGCACTGCGGTATATATATATATATATATATACATATATAATAGCCACAAACACCAATCCTAAATAACTAATATATATTTAATAGCCACAATAATATTTAAACGCAACCAAACAACCAACAGAAATTTTTAACGATAAAAATAAATTTTAATATAAAATACGAGTGAGATTTACTCACATTGATTTTATTTGATGATTATCGTCGTTTTTATCTAATTTTAAACAAATGTTTAAAATCGGATAAAATCCCATTTAGCTCCAATTTATTCCAATGTTAGATCTACGTCCATGAGAACCCAATGGATATCGTTTTCGTGTAATTCTGTTTGCATATGAACAATATAAAAATGTCATAAGTTTACAGTTATATTTTTTAACAAATTTAGTAATTAAATTACCTAATTAGCTCCTTAATTATATCTTCCTCATTTATTGTCGTGACCTCCTTCCCAGTATCCAACTCAACGTGTGACGGCAAGAAATTTCGCTCGGTCCGAACCAGTCGCTAAACCGACCCAGACCGTTCGAAACGCCCTATCGTTTGAGAACACGACAAATCAGAACGCATATAAAAGAACATTTCATTGTATATAACAACAATGCATCAGATTACAAGAATATACAGAGTATAAATGAATAAATATTACACAGAAATATCAGAGATTTAAATTACATTTAAATAGCAGCGGAAAATAATACAATACACAACTAGAAGTAGATATACGGATACAAAGCTTTCCGGATATCGTTCCAGCTGTAAACCAGGATCCTGTGAATATAAATCTGCAAAACCAAAACTACTAGCTGCCCGTGACAAAATAGGGGCACCCAGAGTTTAGGTCAAAACAATAAACTCCAGGTCAGTCATGTGACTGGTGTGAGAACTAAAACAGTTAATCTTTATTCTTAAAGTTTGGTAAATCAAGGGACCACGCCGTATAACACGGAACGGGTTTCCTCCCAAGAATACCAGTGCATAAAACAAACAGCGCAATGCTAAGTAAAGAAAAATGAAGCTGTTATAAGACCCAGGTCCCATCACACAATGCAACGCAGCCGAGGATAGGGTTTTCCCTTATAACAGCCAAAGAATGCTTGATACGGTTAAAACAAATCGTTTGATACTATTATAAGTGCATAGTGTATAAAACAACTTCAAATCATAAGTATCAATCATAGACGGCATGGGTACCATATATCATGTCGCCATACTAGTTCTACAAATAAAACCGCAAATGTCACGTATTTGGAAATTGGATTTCCATCTATGAACCGAGGCAAAAGATAGTCCTCAACCGATTCGTGACTCTCTAGCCCGAGCCACAGGATCAGAGCTCGAGTGACCCTTGGATCGTCAGGGCCAGTCCACCGATGTGGATTAAACTTAAACCCTGAACATGCGTTTCCCCGCCCTATGGGGCGTAGGTGAGCCAACTAAATGACTCCATCGGTTCGAGAACGACTGATCAATCCGAGGCGCCTCGCAACAGCAACAACCACATAAGTCAAACTCGTCAGGGCATGTAAAACCACTGACGCCACTTTTTAGCTAGAAGGAAACGCATGCCCTCCCTGAGGTCCTCTCCCGTTTTTGGTTCATACCGGGTGTGAAACTCGCGAAGTAAACGTTACACAAAGCTATGCCACAAAGGCCGTGCTTTGATCATCAACCACAAGACTTTGCTTTTCAACAGAAGCCTTGATCAATTGCCACTTAGGCATGCCACACAGGCAATTCACTCCATACGTTTGATATCCATCGATATATAACCCCTGAGCTCGTACGTCTCAGAGAAGGGCGTTAAGCAAGAGAATAAATTCTCCGCCGCCAAATAGATATATATTTAATAGAGATCAATCACACGGACTAAAATCCAATGTCAGACACACAGTCCATTTACAAGTTCGTTCTGGGTCTGAACGAAACCGGAGGCACCTAGTACCCCGCATATCCATCGATCTCCAAGTACGTCTGGACGATCACCAACTGTTTCCATCTTCTTGGGTGTACAGCCCAATCAAGATCATCAGTAATTATCCAAACGACATGAAGACTTCCGGTCTTCGACCACCGTCTTCATCTTCGACTTATCGTCGTATCAGTTATTCAGAATGGGATAAACCCGGTCTTTCCGAATAACTCGCGTATATTTTAAATAAGTGTTACACAAACACAACATACGCCTCATTCCAATTCATCAGTCACTAACCGTAAATTAATCAAGAGAATAATTTCCCAAATATTAACCCCGAAGGCCGAAACCAACATCAGATCAATATCCAGAAAACCATTCTGCTTGGCTAACCGATAGTTAGTTTCTAAATTTCACGTTCATAGGGAAAGGTTCCCATTAATTTTATCCAAGATAAATTCCTTGAATTTATTCTTTATTCTATTCTTTTGAATTTCGATCCAACTAGCCGGGATTAACGAAATTAACCGAAGTAATCATTTGTTTTAATTTCCCAATCCCAACCTATTTATCCCATGAAGTAAAACTGGTAATACTTCATATCTAACACCACAGTGTTATCGGTAAATTCAATTACCATTTCACGTTCAAATCTAATTAAAGATTTAACTATCGCCTGGAGCAAAACTGGTGATACTCCATTCTCGATTATTTCAATCTAATTAAAGATTCATTAAAACTCCACTTAGTTTTAATCGTTAACTGGGTTAAAGAATCAGTTTCATTTAAAACACGGTTCACGATAAACCCAAAATCACATTCCATTAATTATCGGGTTAAAGAACAAGTGTTATTTAAAACACTGTTCACGATAAACCCAAAAATCAATACCAATTCAATTCCAATTAAATATCATTTAATTGGTACACTTCATTAAATCTAAATAAAAAGATTTAATCTTTTCTCAACTGGGTTCAAGAACAGTGTTAGTGAAGACACCATTCACGACAAACCCAAATCACATTTGATATTCAATATAAGGCTCTGAATAGAAAATATATCGGCTTATATTCAATATCAAATTCTACGATTAACAAATGTCGTATTGGAAATAACGATATAAATATATATCTTTCAAATTTCCATAACAACATCTGTATAATCATGAATTCCAACATCGAAATATTCCGAAGACAATTTCGATTCAAATCCACTCCAATGCAATCATTGGAAATTCTGGTTATTTTTAAAACCCTTTTCAAATTCAATTTATTTATTTAAAAATAAATAGAATTATATTTCTAGTTCAAAACTAGTTCATTTCGATAAAAATCTATTTTTATCTTTTCAAATATGGAGTTTTTCATCCCAAATCTTCACAAATCATTTCTTATGATTTTACACAAATTGTTGATATTTTTAATGATTTTATCAAGGCCCGTACAGTCGATTTCCATCAATGGCCATCGAACTGCACTTACAGCGACCTTTTTCAAATTTGATTTGGACATAATTCCAAATCCAACCGTTAGATTTCTAATTTCTAATATTCGTTAGAAAGCTCTTTTCGATACGAACCCAACGGTTCCGGTTTTAGGAGAATCCGACGGTCGGATCTCCCGTAATGTCCGTTTGAAATAAATGGTCGAAATTCCCGAACTGCCGCGGCGCGGCGCGTTCTATTCAGGCCATTATATTATATATATAATATATATAATATATATTTCGTCGATTTCTATTTAAAACGAATTATATAGTTAGTTTTAAAATTCGTTTCAAAAGCAATTTCAACTTCCATTTCAATTCAAATCAAAATTGAATTCTTCTTTATAAATTCGTTTTAAAATTCATTTCTATTCAATTCAAATTTCAATTCAATTTGAATTCATTTCAATTTGCTTTCAATTCAATTTGAATTCGTTTTCAATTCAATTCATTTCATTTCGAAATCGTTTTCAATTCAATTCATTTCATTTGGAAATCGTTTTCAATTCAATTCATTTCATTTCGAAATCGTTTTCAATTCAATTCATTTCATTTCGAAATCGTTTTCAATTCAATTCATTTCATTTCTTAATCGTTTTCAATTCAATTCATTTCATTTCAAAATTGTTTTCAATTCAATTCATTTCATTTCGAAATCGTTTTCAATTCAATTCATTTCATTTCGAAATCGTTTTCAATTCAATTCATTTCGAAATCGTTTTCAATTCATTTCATTTCGAAATATTTGATTTCAGAATTACTTTTCAATATTCATTTTAAAATGAATAAAATCGATATGAATATCGTTCACGTCAAAATGGCGTCAATCTAATCAACACGGCTTCATAAATTTCTATTTTCAAATATTCTATTTCAAATATTTCTTTTTCAAAATAGTTGTTATTATCAAAATATTTCGTTCAACACATGACCAATCTCAATGGATGAGTACTGTCAACACATGAACCTTTATTTTATATTGATAAAGATGTAAATTTTATTACTAAAATATTTCGTTCAACACATGACCAATCTCAATGGATGAGTATTGTCAACACATGAACCTTTATTTTATATTATTCTTTATTTTCTAAATTGGAATGAGGCCCAATCAATCACCATATAATGTTAATTATATGGATTTTCATACAACACATACATATAATAGCATTGAAAAATAATCAACCATCAACCAAAGTGCATCACACTGTATAAGCATCAAATATAGATATCTAACGCTTATAACAGCATGTCAATCAATCGATCGACATATTTAAACAATCAGGATGAGTGAACTTCATATTTCATCCCAACACCCGTGTGGGGTTTCAAACAATCAAACACAGATTTTATTTGTGCAGTTGGGCGATGTGTAAAATTTATCGACCCAATCAATGTCCTTCAAATAGGTGTACATAAACAAACCATCTGGTTTGTAAATGAATATTCATTTATTCACATTCACGTTAAAAATTATATTTTTAACGACAAAACATTTTATTATAACTTATGAATTTCTATTCAGTTCATTCTATAAATAAAATGATATTTTTATTTTTCTAAATTATTTTAGAAAATTTCGGCGGCATAACGGCACGATACTAGAAACGGGACAAGGCCTAGCCTTATCCCCGGTCTAGTGAAGGCCCACGCCATTCACACATCAATCAAATCAATTCAATTTCAACCAAATAATCTAACCAACTACGCAACCAAACAATTTAACAAACAAGCCATCCATGGTCTGTGGATGACGGGTGTCGGGTGCTACTAAACACCGTCTGCATCCTAGTATATATTTATATAACTAGAAAATAAAATTAAAGAGTGAGAAGTTCTCACCTTTGGGATCCACTCCGTCATTCTTTGGTTGTCAATTTAGATTTTTCCCAGAACTCTAGCACGTCTATTTCATAAATAACATACATATGTTAAAAATCACATTTTTATTTCTGCTATATATATATATCATATTTTTATATTTTAAAAATCATTCTGTTTTAAAAATCCAATCAATTTTCTATTTTTAAAATTCAATGTATATTCTCTTTCAAAACAAGGTATGTATTATATTTTCAAAGCAAGGTTTGTATTTTATTGTCAAAGCAAGGTATGTATTTTGTTTTCAAAACAATGTATTTTATTTTTTTCTAAAACAAAGACATTTTTATTTTCCAAAACAATGACAATATTATAAAAATCATATTTTTATTCAGAATGTTATTTTATATAAAAAAAATCCTACTTTTGAAATAATATATATCCATATATAATTCCTGATTTTCATGCCATGTTATACATAAATAAAAATCCATTTTTCCTTAATGTTATATAATATATTAAAAACTAGATTTTTACTTGATGTAATATATTAAAGACAAATCACATTTTTACCAAATCTATTTATTAAAAATTCAGCCTTTTGAAACAATGCTACTACATATTTTAAAAGCTAGGTTTAATTAGTAAATTATTTAAACTAATCACCTTAAATGTAAATAAATAAATAAATAAAAACATCGTTTATACCTTCCAGTCGTCGTTCTTTATTGCCTGGACAAATTCGAACACCTCTTTAACCCTAGGGTTCCAACGCACAAATCAAACTGCCGAAGTCTGATCTAGGACTGCCACGCCGAGCTCTTAGATGGCGCCTTCCCATCGCCTGAGCTCAGGCGAGCTCGATCGCCAGTGGAGCTCCAGAAACGCAGCTCAATGCGGTGACTTCAAGCCCCCTTTCCGATAACGTCAGGTCACCAAGGACGATCAAGTCCATACCATTTTGAAGAGCAGACAAATCTTCACCAATCTCATTTTATACGATTTGAATAACTGCTAAGGGATTGGGGAATTTTAATGAATCAAAATTGAAAATTTTGGGCCATCGAAAAGGATGGAGCGGCGGCTCAAAGAGATTGACCGCAGATTATTAACTTGACCTACGGTTTGTTTTTAAAGAGGGTATATATATATTAATGTTTTAATAATATTTAATTCTCCAATCACTCGTTTATCGATTCGAACTCTGAACCCAACCCAACGACTGTCGCCCTTAACTAAATACCCCCACTCCGGACACAATGGAATAGGTTTCGTAGGTCATTTCGACTGTTACAGTCTGTTATTCTACAAATTAAAGTATAAAACATTTAATTTTCAAATTTGAACGTACATTTTAATTTGCCGGAGCCACAAACTGATTCGAAAAAAATTCCAGAAAAATAAATCTGGCTATGTGGGGACGATACGGTTCTAACAAAACTGATTTCGTCGAATTCTGAGACCGTTGGAAAAATGGCCATTTTCCAGTCGATTAAAATCAACTGAAACTGGTCAAACGCGTTTTCCTTTGCCACGCTCACATATTGATTCGAAAAATTATGAAATTTGGAATCTAGCAATAACTTGACATCACGGACCCAACAAAACTAGTCTCGTCGAAATCCGAGGTCATTTGCAAAATGTCCATTTTTAAGGGCCTGAATTCCATAGCGACTATTCAGAATTTTCAACTGGACATATCTTTTGATTCCCGCTATGAAATTTCAATTTTTCGGATTCGTTAGAAAGATATTCACAAATAGGTCCTAATGTTTTTGGTTTCACTAAAATCCGGATTGTTTTGCACCCGGTACATTCAATTGAAGTTTGAAATCAAATTATCGAACTACCGCGCCATTTTCAATTCTATTTATAATTATATATAAATATTTATATTCTAACGACGGCGTATATAATATATACGTTCGAATGCTATTGAAAATAAATTTCTCGTCGATATTATTTAAAATAATTCATTTTAAATAATCAAAATTCGCTAAAATGGCCAAAATAAAAATTTTAAACTGGCCCAGATTTTCGGGTTGTTACAATCTCCCCCACTTAAAACTTTTCGTCCCCGAAAAGGAACAAAGTCGAAAGTGGTTTGATTAATCAACTCTACGTTCGATCTGGTTTTCATTCTCCAACTTTTTAGTTTCTGAGAATTTTCCAAAATTTCAAAAATTTGGCTAACACCCTAAATTTTCGAAAAATTTCGCCACAACCTCCCCTGCACCGGGAGCATCGGGGAATTTCAAATAGCTTCCCCGGTCCTTCAGATCTCAAAAAGAAAAAGAAAAAGCCAAGCGGCTAGCCAATAGGCTCATAAAATCATCATCACCCAAACAAAACAGTAAATTATGTAGTAAACATGTACCTATTTGTCGGGCAAACAAATTTTATTCTCTGCTCTAGCCTCCTTGCTATGACATGTTCAAGGTACGTACAAGTATATGCAAGCAAACGCAACCAATTTCAATACAATTCAATATGTGATTCAATAAGGCTTAATGGCTAAAAACTAGCAAACAAATAAACTAACAACACAAACATCAATCAATTAGTTGATTA
Source organism: Allium sativum (assembly GCA_030737875.1). Classification (NCBI taxonomy): domain Eukaryota; kingdom Viridiplantae; phylum Streptophyta; class Magnoliopsida; order Asparagales; family Amaryllidaceae; genus Allium; species Allium sativum. Next base: position 591,361,502 of record CM060920.1, read on the forward strand.
GCTTTTCAAATTCATAATTTTGATACATATACAAAAAATCATGTTTTTGATGCCAATTCACAACAATGTGTTCTAACTATATAAGTTTTGGTTCTCACACCAGTCCAATGGAAATATATAGATATCACACCTTCGAAACACGAAAATAATTACTAATGATGACGCATCAATCATCAGAATCAGGTCCGTGCGACTAGAGTGTGATTCTATATCTATCCAATATATTAAAATTTTGAATATACGTTTGCAAGGCGTATATGCAAATTCTTTATATACTGAATTGTCCAAAATCAATATAAACAAATAATCAAATACAAATAGTTGATTTAAATTTTCAAAACAAAATTGTTTTCATTTGAAAAATATACTCTTCACACCCGTTCTAGGATACTACTGATCCCATCTCTAACGAGTCATTCTAATTGGATATTACTAATCCAATATCTGATGAATTCTTTCGTAAGGTTCTAATGTGTCTTGTTATCTGAGCTTTATAAACCAAAGCTCTGATACCAAATGTGACGGCAAGAAATTTCGCTCGGTCCGAACCAGTCGCTAAACCGACCCAGACCGTTCGAAACGCCCTATCGTTTGAGAACACGACAAATCAGAATGCATATAAAAGAACATTTCATTGTATATAACAACAATGCATCAGATTACAAGAATATACAGAGTATAAATGAATAAATATTACACAGAAATATCAGAGATTTAAATTACATTTAAATAACAGCGGAAAATAATACAATACACAACTAGAAGTAGATATACGGATACAAAGCTTTCCGGATATCGTTCCAGCTGTAAACCAGGATCCTGTGAATATAAATCTGCAAAACCAAAACTACTAGCTGCCCGTGACAAAATAGGGGCACCCAGAGTTTAGGTCAAAACAATAAACTCCAGGTCAGTCATGTGACTGGTGTGAGAACTAAAACAGTTAATCTTTATTCTTAAAGTTTGGTAAATCAAGGGACCACGCCGTATAACACGGAACGGGTTTCCTCCCAAGAATACCAGTGCATAAAACAAACAGCGCAATGCTAAGTAAAGAAAAATGAAGCTGTTATAAGACCCAGGTCCCATCACACAATGCAACGCAGCCAAGGATAGGGTTTTCCCTTATAACAGCCAAAGAATGCATGATACGGTTAAAACAAATCGTTTGATACTATTATAAGTGCATAGTGTATAAAACAACTTCAAATCATAAGTATCAATCATAGACGGCATGGGTACCATATATCATGTCGCCATACTAGTTCTACAAATAAAACCGCAAATGTCACGTATTTGGAAATTGGATTTCCATCTATGAACCGAGGCAAAAGATAGTCCTCAACCGATTCGTGACTCTCTAGCCCGAGCCACAGGATCAGAGCTCGAGTGACCCTTGGATCGTCAGGGCCAGTCCACCGATGTGGATTAAACTTAAACCCTGAACATGCGTTTCCCCGCCCTATGGGGCGTAGGTGAGCCAACTAAATGACTCCATCGGTTCGAGAACGACCGATCAATCCGAGGCGCCTCGCAACAGCAACAACCACATAAGTCAAACTCGTCAGGGCGTGTAAAACCACTGACGCCACTTTTTAGCTAGAAGGAAACGCATGCCCCCCCTGAGGTCCTCTCCCGTTTTTGGTTCATACCGGGTGTGAAACTCGCGAAGTAAACGTTACACAAAGCTACGCCACAAAGGCCGTGCTTTGATCATCAACCACAAGACTTTGCTTTTCAACAGAAGCCTTGATCAATTTCCACTTAGGCATGCCACACAGGCAATTCACTCCATGCGTTTGATATCCATCGATATATAACCCCTGAGCTCGTACGTCTCAGAGAAGGGCGTTAAGCAAGAGAATAAATTCTCCGCCGCCAAACAGATATATATTTAATAGAGATCAATCACACGGACTAAAATCCAATGTCAGACACACAGTCCATTTACAAGTTCGTTCTGGGTCTGAACGAAACCGGAGGCACCTAGTACCCCGCATATCCATCGATCTCCAAGTACGTCTGGACGATCACCAACTGTTTCCATCTTCTTGTGTGTACAGCCCAATCAAGATCATCAGTAATTATCCAAACGACATGAAGACTTCCGGTCTTCGACCACCGTCTTCATCTTCGACTTATCGTCGTATCAGTTATTCAGAATGGGATAAACCCGGTCTTTCCGAATAACTCGCGTATATTTTAAATAAGTGTTACACAAACACAACATACGCCTCATTCCAATTCATCAGTCACTAACCGTAAATTAATCAAGAGAATAATTTCCCAAATATTCACCCCGAAGGCCGAAACCAACATCAGATCAATATCCAGAAAACCATTCTGCTTGGCTTTCCGACAGTTAGTTTCTAAATTTCACGTTCATAGGGAAAGGTTCCCATTAATTTTATCCAAGATAAATTCCTTGAATTTATTCTTTATTCTATTCTTTTGAATTTCGATCCAACTAGCCGGGATTAACGAAACTTACCGAAGTAATCATTTGTTTTAATTTCCCAATCCCAACCTATTTATCCCATGAAGTAAAACTGGTAATACTTCATATCTAACACCACAGTGTTATCGGTAAATTCAATTACCATTTCACGTTCAAATCTAATTAAAGATTTAACTATCGCCTGGAGCAAAACTGGTGATACTCCATTCTCGATTATTTCAATCTAATTAAAGATTCATTAAAACTCCACTTAGTTTTAATCGTTAACTGGGTTAAAGAATCAGTGTCATTTAAAACACGGTTCACGATAAACCCAAAATCACATTCCATTAATTATCGGGTTAAAGAACAAGTGTTATTTAAAACACTGTTCACGATAAACCCAAAAATCAATACCAATTCAATTCCAATTAAATATCATTTAATTGGTACACTTCATTAAATCTAAATAAAAAGATTTAATCTTTTCTCAACTGGGTTCAAGAACAGTGTTAGTGAAGACACCATTCACGACAAACCCAAATCACATTTGATATTCAATATAAGGCTCTGAATAGAAAATATATCGGCTTATATTCAATATCAAATTCTACGATTAACAAATGTCGTATTGGAAATAACGATATAAATATATATCTTTCAAATTTCCATAACAACATCTGTATAATCATGAATTCCAATATCGAAATATTCCGAAGACAATTTCGATTCAAATCCACTCCATTGCAATCATTGGAAATTCTGGTTATTTTTAAAACCCTTTTCAAATTCAATTTATTTATTTAAAAATAAATAGAATTATATTTCTAGTTCAAAACTAGTTCATTTCGATAAAAATCTATTTTTATCTTTTCAAATATGGAGTTTTTCATCCCAAATCTTCACAAATTATTTCTTATGATTTTACACAAATTGTTGATATTTTTAATGATTTTATCAAGGCCCGTACAGTCGATTTCCATCAATGGCCATCGAACTGCACTTACAACGACCTTTTTCAAATTTGATTTGGACATAATTCCAAATCCAACCGTTAGATTTCTAATTTCTAATATTCGTTAGAAAGCTCTTTTCGATACGAACCCAACGGTTCCGGTTTTAGGAGAATCCGACGGTCGGATCTCCCGTAATGTCCGTTTGAAATAAATGGTCGAAATTCCCGAACTGCCGCGGCGCGGCGCGTTCTATTCAGGCCATTATATTATATATATAATATATATAATATATATTTCGTCGATTTCTATTTAAAACGAATTATATAGTTAGTTTTAAAATTCATTTCAAAAGCAATTTCAACTTCCATTTCAATTCAAATCAAAATTGAATTCTTCTTTATAAATTCGTTTTAAAATTCATTTCTATTCAATTCAAATTTCAATTCAATTTGAATTCATTTCAATTTGCTTTCAATTCAATTTGAATTCGTTTTCAATTCAATTCATTTCATTTCGAAATCGTTTTCAATTCAATTCATTTCATTTCGAAATCATTTTCAATTCAATTCATTTCATTTCGAAATCGTTTTCAATTCATTTCATTTCATTTCGAAATCGTTTTCAATTCAATTCATTTCATTTCGAAATCGTTTTCAATTCAATTCATTTCATTTCGAAATCGTTTTCAATTCAATTCATTTCATTTCGAAATTGTTTTCAATTCAATTCATTTCATTTCGAAATCGTTTTCAATTCAATTCATTTCGAAATCGTTTTCAATTCATTTCATTTCGAAATATTTGATTTCAGAATTACTTTTCAATATTCATTTTAAAATGAATAAAATCGATATAAATATCGTTCACGTCAAAATGGCGTCAATCTAATCAACACGGCTTCATAAATTTCTATTTTCAAATATTCTATTTCAAATATTTCTTTCTCAAAATAGTTGTTATTATCAAAATATTTCGTTCAACACATGACCAATCTCAATGGATGAGTACTGTCAACACATGAACCTTTATTTTATATTGATAAAGATGTAAATTTTATTACTAAAATATTTCGTTCAACACATGACCAATCTCAATGGATGAGTATTGTCAACACATGAACCTTTATTTTATATTATTCTTTATTTTCTAAATTGGAATGAGGCCCAATCAATCACCATATAATGTTAATTATATGGATTTTCAAACAACACATACATATAATAGCATTGAAAAATAATCAACCATCAACCAAAGTGCACCACACTGTATAAGCATCAAATATAGATATCTAACGCTTATAACAACATGTCAATCAATCGATCGACATATTTAAACAATCATGATGAGTGAACTTCATATTTCATCCCAACACCCGTGTGGGGTTTCAAACAATCAAACACAGATTTTATTTGTGTAGTTGGGCGATGTGTAAAATTTATCGACCCAATCAATGTCCTTCAAATAGGTGTACATAAACAAACCATCTGGTTTGTAAATGAATATTCATTTATTCACATTCACGTTAAAAATTATATTTTTAACGACAAAACATTTTATTATAACTTATGAATTTCTATTCAGTTCATTCTATAAATAAAATGATATTTTTATTTTTCTAAATTATTTTAGAAAATTTCGGCGGCATAACGGCACGATACTAGAAACGGGACAAGGCCTAGCCTTATCCTCGGTCTAGTGAAGGCCCACGCCATTCACACATCAATCAAATCAATTCAATTTCAACCAAATAATCTAACCAACTACGCAACCAAACAATTTAACAAACAAGCCATCCATGGTCTGTGGATGACGGGTGTTGGGTGCTACTAAACACCGTCTGCATCCTAGTATATATTTATATAACTAGAAAATAAAATTAAAGAGTGAGAAGTTCTCACCTTTGGGATCCACTCCGTCATTCTTTGGTTGTCAATTTAGATTTTTCCCAGAACTCTAGCACGTTTATTTCATAAATAACATACATATGTTAAAAATCACATTTTTATTTCAGCTATATATATATATATATATCATATTTTTATATTTTAAAAATCATTCTGTTTTAAAAATCCAATCAATTTTCTATTTTTAAAATTCAATGTATATTCTCTTTCAAAACAAGGTATGTATTATATTTTCAAAGCAAGGTTTGTATTTTATTTTCAAAGCAAGGTATGTATTTTGTTTTCAAAACAATGTATTTTATTTTTTTCTAAAACAAAGACATTTTTATTTTCCTAAACAATGACAATATTATAAAAATCATATTTTTATTCAGAATGTTATTTTATATAAAAAAAATCCTACTTTTGAAATAATATATATCCATATATAATTCCTGATTTTCATGCCATGTTATACATAAATAAAAATCCATTTTTCCTTAATGTTATATAATATATTAAAAACTAGATTTTTACTTGATGTAATATATTAAAGACAAATCACATTTTTACCAAATCTATTTATTAAAAATTCAGCCTTTTGAAACAATGCTACTACATATTTTAAAAGCTAGGTTTAATTAGTAAATTATTTAAACTAATCACCTTAAATGTAAATAAATAAATAAATAAAAACATCGTTTATACCTTCCAGTCGACGTTCTTTATTGCCTGGACAAATTCGAACACCTCTTTAACCCTAGGGTTCCAACGCACAAATCAAACTGCCGAAGTCTGATCTAGGACTGCCACGCCGAGCTCCTAGATGGCGCCTTCCCATCGCCTGAGCTCAGGCGAGCTCGATCGCCAGTGGAGCTCCGGAAATGCAGCTCAATGCGGTGACTTCAAGCCCCCTTTCCGATAACGTCAGGTCACCAAGGACGATCAAGTCCATACCATTTTGAAGAGCAGACAAATCTTCACCAATCTCATTTTATACGATTTGAATAACTGCTAAGGGATTGGGGAATTTTAATGAATCAAAATTGAAAATTTTGGGCCATCGAAAAGGATGGAGCGGCGGCTCAAAGAGATTGACCGTAGATTATTAACTTGACCTAGGGTTTGTTTTTAAAGAGGGTATATATATTAATGTTTTAATAATATTTAATTCTCCAATCACTCGTTTATCGATTCGAACTCTGAACCCAACCCAACGACTGTCGCCCTTAACTAAATACCCCCACTCCGGACACAATGGAATAGGTTTCGTAGGTCATTTCGACTGTTACAGTCAGTTATTCTACAAATTAAAGTATAAAACATTTAATTTTCAAATTTGAACGTACATTTTAATTTGCCGGAGCCACAAACTGATTCGAAAAAAATTCCAGAAAAATAAATCTGGCTATGTGGGGACGATACGGTTCTAACAAAACTGATTTCGTCGAATTCTGAGACCGTTGGAAAAATGGCCATTTTCCAGTCGATTAAAATCAACTGAAACTGGTCAAACGCGTTTTCCTTTGCCACGCTCACATATTGATTCGAAAAATTATGAAATTTGGAATCTAGCAATAACTTGACATCACGGACCCAACAAAACTGGTCTCGTCGAAATCCGAGGTCATTTGCAAAATGTCCATTTTTAAGGGCCTGAATTCCATAGCGACTATTCAGAATTTTCAACTGGACATATCTTTTGATTCCCGCTATGAAATTTCAATTTTTCGGATTCGTTAGAAAGATATTCACAAATAGGTCCTAATGTTTTTGGTTTCACTAAAATCCGGATTGTTTTGCACCCGGTACATTCAATTGAAGTTTGAAATCGAATTATCGAACTACCGCGCCATTTTCAATTCTATTTATAATTATATATAAATATTTATATTCTAACGACGGCGTATATAATATATACGTTCGAATGCTATTGAAAATAAATTTCTCGTCGATATTATTTAAAATAATTCATTTTAAATAATCAAAATTCGCTAAAATGGCCAAAATAAAAATTTTAAACTGGCCCAGATTTTCGGGTTGTTACACAACGGCTCCTCCACCTCCGCCATCGCAACCCTAAATGCCTCCAAACTTTCTTACCGCTTCATCATTCAAAACTCAACACTCTGCTCGTCTTTATGTCCAACTAGCTCACCACCTCTCAGTCGTGATACAACATCAACCTACTATACAATACCCAAATTCTCTACCCTTACATTGCCACTGCCATAACAACAGACAACAACTTCTTTCTCGAGCTCCACCTCAGAACCACCCATTCTTCTTTTAACAAAATCCAATTCACAACTTGATAGCAGCTTTCGAACTTCCCCAAAAATGTCTTACGAGTACTCCGACCACTCCCCTTTCCAATTCGAGCTCCCCATTGCCATGCAATAAATCGCGATGACCAGTAAATATTTTGAAACCCTTCTCACCGTAACTTCCAAAAGTCCATCTCACTATCGCCTCCAACCCACCCCGTTTGAACTCACGAATCTCCACCTCAAATCGAAATTCCTAATCTGTTCTAAATTGTGAACGCCTACGTATCGCGATAATTTTGGGATCCCCCTTCACGCGAGTGCTTCCAAGGATGTCCAATTCGATCCGTGCGATGATAGATGGAAATCACGATTTGCGATTTCCAATTATGGATTCATTTTTCTTTTCTGTGAAGCTTTCAACTTGTTCTTGAAAAGGGTAGCCTATTTAATTTTCCTTTCGAAGTATCTAAAGCTTTTTTGTTTGAATTAAAAATGAGATGGGAGAAAGAGGATAGCCGCTATATATAAAAAAAGGGTGCAGTATATTTTATTTTTACTGAATTTAAAAGGACGCCATTTGATTTTGAAGCTTCCATTTCCGGTTTGCCTGAGGACAAACGAAAACAAAAGAGATTTGGGGGAAGTATGGTCGCGTATTTATATAAAAATGAATACTTAGCTATTAAGGAATGTGTGGTCAATGGTTGTGACACCCCACGTCCGTTAATGTCACTCACTAAGGGAATGCATTAAGTTTCGTGAAGCGTTATAGGTATACATAACAGAAACTGTACAAGATAGATATAAAATAGCAGCGGAATTAAAAACTTTTATTAATCATAAAGCATGGTTACACCATATGTCTGAAAATACATAAACTCAGTACATCATTAAAACTTTTGTCTTATACTTTAAATATCAGAGTACAATAACAAAGAAAGCATAATCCCCAAATCATAAGCCATAGCAGCAAAGATAGAAGCTTGAGCAATACATCTAGAAGCTCCAAGCAAGACGATAGAAGAATCCTAACTAAGCCTGAGAATTCCCTCCCTTGAGAACCTGAGGGGGAACGGAATAAAGAAGGAGAAACAAAAAGGGTCAGACGTAAAGTATGGCGAGTCTAGTTACTTTTAGCCAGTAAATAAATAAAAGTAGCATGGCAGGCATATAAGATGGATAAGAAAGATAACACTATAAGAGACAGGTATGACAAGGTAAACATGATAGAGTGATATGCTTCTCAAAAGATTTCTCTGCACTGTTACTAATATAAGTAAATAAGATGATCCCTTCCACTATACGATGGTAGGCTTGGGCATAGTCCAAATGTATCCTAAATACTACCCTAATCGATCGGCTCTCTACTCCGTAAATACCCTGTGCTGGCCCCATAGTAGGAGGTACCACTTCCTAAAGTGGCAACCCTTCATTTCCCAAGACGTGCACAACCATATCTACTGGTGTCACGGTCGTCTTATCCCCCTCTGCCCGGCTCATGCACGCACATGGCCCGGTCGGTTTGCGCTGCCCACACCGTCCTCCACGTTTGGATCTCTTATAATCAGTCAGTAAGTGTGCCCATTCTCCGCCTAGTATGGAGTACTTTGTTTGATACCTACTCCAGGTTATTGACTGAAATGGGTCCAAAATAATATGATACAAGCTCTACCCTTTGTCTTGTATCCCCCACTAGGTTTTCCATAGGTTATATTTACCCTAAAAGGTGTCTTTAATTGTATAACCCCAATCATTCTACCGGTTATGCTTACCTATAGGTGTCTTTAATACATGACCCCCAATCTTTCTACCGGTTATGCTTACCTATAGGTATCTTTAATACATAACCCTATCATTTCTACAAGTTATGCTTACCCTAAAAGGGTGTCTTTAATTATATAACTTTATTGTTTCCCTCGGTTATGTATACCACTAGGTGTCTTTAATTACATAACCTTATCAGGTTAAGTCTATGGGCGTATATATAGTAATATTACACACCTATCCAAGATTTACTTAACACTCCCACTGATTCAAGCATGTTTGTTTAACGGTTCAGTTTGTTGTCCTATATATACTAATATTACCCACCTACCTAAGGTTTACTTAACCCTCCCATTGATTCAAGCATGTTTACTTAACCCCTATTCATGTTTAAATTCATACAATCCCAATGGATTCAACTAGGTTAAGTATTATAGACTAACAGGTTTCCCCCCATTCACATTAGCTGCTTTTTACTTGCCAAAGTTTCTCTTGCTTATTAATTTCATATAAATATAAATTAATCCAATTAATTCCATTAATAAGCCCCATTACATGTTATTCTTTAGATTGTAATTAACAGAAGTAATCTTACAATCTTCACCCCTGGATTGTAATTAACAGAAATAATCTTACAATTCCTTTGTATGATTCATTGTCTGATTCCATAATTACAATAACATGTTTTACTTAATATTTAATTAAGTATACTCCTTCTCAGTTCACCTGTTTCCTGTTTAACATATCACTTCAACTTGACGTTGTTCACTTATAACTTAGTTTTCTTAACTAAGGTTTACTAATAAGCTTTGTTTCCTTTTATTATAACTTATGTTATAATCTCCACTTGTCCCTAGGACAAGCCTACCTATTATTTACAACATTTTCATTTAGTAATTAGTCATAATAGGTTACTATCATTCCTTGTTTACTTCAGTTCATCACCATGTCCATTTATGGTTATAATGGGCTAGACCTCCTACATTAGACCTACAACTTGTGGATCCTGGATATGCCGGTCGGGTCCGGGCAAACTTCTTCCACAAGTTGGTCCTAACCTCATGCCTTAGCCCGATTCGTATTTGCGCACTTAGATCTCGCACATTAGGTTCAACATTAGTGGTTGCTGGATATGCCGGTCGGATCCGGGCAGACTTCCACCACTAATGCAACCTAACCTCATGTCAAAAGTACAATTACAATTTCCATTTGTAATTATTAAACATTCCCCTTTTTTTAATTGTTTAATCAATTAATTAAACCTTTCCCTTTTTATAGGTGTTAATGCCCACTCCAATAATTTGAACTATATGTCCAAAAGGTTCATATTCAAATTATGCCAATATTAACCCTTTTTCCCCCGTTCCCTAACTAGCGCACTCATAAATTGGTGGCATGCCTAGGCTAGATAATAGCCTAGTCATAAATGATAATAGGGAAAATAATGGGAATATAACCCAAGTGATCATTTAACATAACTTGGCATAAACATAAACTAGCATGGTGACAAGTTGAACATACGTACTGTCATGGACATGTGATTAACTTCATAACAAGGTGGACGTAAAACTGGTGAACTTGTGGAAGTCAATTGGTTCTAACAAAACTATGATATCTCAATGAGCATAGTGAGAACTAAATTAGCAATTTAGATGTCAAATTGGTTTAGATATAACATGATAAACATAAGGTGATAATCTAGATCTGACTAACAGTTTCAATGTCCACATAAATTAGATCTACTGGTTTAGAAATAGATCTACGCAAATCTACATCATAGCATGTCATAGAAGTTACAATTTAGATAAAGATTTACATCCAGTCCTAACTAATTCAAGGTGACATATGTTCATGATCTACATAAATGATTAGATCTATCCAATGATATAACTGCCCAAATTAACAGATTTATTTTAACCACAATATAGTTACAAACCAAGATCCACAATAATAAAATAGTAGAATAATCACAATTGAATTGGATCTAGAGAAATAGATCTATCATGACATAGCATAAGATATGATAATAGTATAGATTCATGGTTTACACATATCCAAATCACAGTCTTTCGTAATTTACTTCTATTCATTTAAACCTAACAATAACTAGAAGCTTGCAGCGTTAGGTTTAGAGAATTGAGAAAGAATGGGTCTTGAATTTCTGAATTTGATTTTTAAAGTATGTTGTTCTAGAAAACAGTTTCGTCTCAGTTCGCACCCGACAGCATATGGCCTCCACGATTTCCAATGAAGAAAACAGGAGAATATGACACATATATATAGCTGCCAGGCCCCCTGAAACTGAGTGCCACATCATCCCTAGGGGTGTCGACACCCCTGTGGTTGGGTCCACCCCTAGGTCGACACCCCTTAAGGGGGGTCGACCCCGGTGTCGACACTCCTCTAGGAGGGTCGACCCCCTAGAGCGGGAATTCTACCGCTATTTTTCAATTTTGAAATTTGAACTATTCTGGATAAAATTATGACTCATCTCTAACTCATATGTGTATACATAATATTTCTGCATGTTTATAAACTTAAAACCCTCATAACTTCCTCATACGGTGTCCGTTTTACGTAAACCCAATATCTATCTCGACCAGAATTTCGAGACGGACGCAATGGTGCAGTCCATTTCCTCTAATTGTAAATTATAAATTAATTACTATTTAATTTATCTTCTTTTAGTGTCATTAAAAATTCGGGGTGTTACATTCTCCCCTACTCAAAGGATTTCGTCCCCGAAATCTCTAAGTTGAGAAGAATGCATATCCTACCATCCATCAGCCATCTACTCATCCACCAATCACTGGCATCCATTGTCCTTAAAGATTTCTAATGCACATATGAATATATGAAAATATGTCCCAACACTATTGCAAAGATCAGGCGGTCTTACTGATTCAGTTGACATCCTTAATGCAATGTATACTAGTGCCATGAATCCAATATGTATGCAAATAGACCTATCATATCATATAAGTTCTATATGTGTGCACCTTCATTTGTCCAAATGAAACATCCATATGGTAACCCATCCATTTTCAGCGATAAAAGAAAAGAAAATGCACACACATCCATATGCAGTATAAGAGTGATTGAGCTGATCTAGTGCCTAATGTGTGTATATGCGTCCACAGGCAACCACTGGCAAAAACTTGCATCCACTTGCTTCCATCAAACATAACATGTTTCAAACACATGTTTACATCCATAGGATTCTTATCTAAAGGCCGAAAAATGCTATGGATAAGATATACTCTATTCACATAAACAAGCACTGATAAAACTTTGAAAAAGGAGTTAAGAGCATACCCTTGAAAAGAAAAGGGTATGAAGCACGAATCTTGTCTTCAGTCTCATAAGTCGCATCCTTTGGGCTATCTCCCCGTTGAACCTTTAGCAACTTGATCTCCTTATTGCGCAACTTCTTAACTTCTGACCCAAGAATACGGGTAGGGACTCGTCTGACTGTCGCCTCCCGTTCCATCTCTACTTCTTCCAATATACTCGGCTCCATAACTTCTGTGGTGTCATGCAGGCACTTCCGTAGATGAGAGACGTGAAAAATGTCATGAACACCGGGTAGATTTTCTGGGAGTTTCACTCTATAGGCCATTTGTCCAATTCTCTCGGTTATGGGAAATGGTCCCACGAACCTAGGTGCCAACTTCCCAATTGCTCCGAAGCGAACCACATTCCTCAGAGGTGATACTTTGATTAAAAAAAAGTCTCCCACTTCGAATTCGATGTTAGTTCTTCTCTTGTTTGCATAGGACTTTTGCCTATCTTGAGATGTCTTCATCCGCTGCCGAATAAGGTCAATCTTTTCAGATGTTTCTCTAACCATATCTGGACCAAGTAATAATCTTTCTGTAGATTCCCACCAACAAATTAGCGATCTACAGGGTCGCCCGCACAATGCTTCGAAGGGTGCCATGCCGATGCTAGCTTGATAACTGTTATTATAGGCAAACTCTACTAAAGGAAGATGCTTTTCCCAAGTCCCTTCGAAGTCTAGGATACACAGCCTTAAAAGATCCTCAAGAATCCTGTTCACCCTCTCCGTCTGTCCATCGGTCTGAGGATGATTAGTGGTGCTCAAACACAAATGTGTACCTAATGCTTCTTGCAAGCTCCTCCAAAATTGCTGGTAAAGATGGGTTCATGATCGCTTACGATGTTGGAAGGTACTCCATGAAGACGAACTATCTCACAAACATAAATTGTTGCTAACCATGATGTCGTCCTCTTACTCTTAATTGGAATAAAGTGAGCACTCTTAGTGAGTCTATCTACCACAACCCAGATACTGGTGTTGCCTTTCTTCGATCTAGGAAATCCGTAAAGACGCTCTCCCATTTCCGTTGAGGAACCTTCAAAGGATGAATCAAACCACCAGGCTTCTTTTGCTCGGCTTTAACTTGCTGGCAAACTAAACATTGGGGAACAAACGCTACTACATCTTTCTTCATCCCATCCCAAACGAGAACCCTTTCTCAAGTAGCTCCCGTACTTGCTTACTCAGCTCCCTCCTTTCCCTTGGAGCCATATTGCACACTTGGTAATGCAACTGGCTTTGCATTGTCCACCAGATATACGAAAATCGATCTCGCGCCTCGGAGGTAAGCCCCGTACCTTATCAAAACGTCAGAATAATCTCGAACCACTAAAACAGACTGCAAATCATCTATGGATGCATCTAGAAACTCTAGGAAGCTAAGCATAATAGACCCTTGGGGGTCACAAGAAACTTCGAGGGCCCTCCCATGACAAGTAAGGAGCCTAACAACCTTCCTCTCACAATCCAGAATTGCCTCATACGTGGTAAGCCAATCCATTCCTAGAATCAACCCATAGCCCATAAACCCGAGCACATACGCGTCGCACTCAAACTCGACGCCTAACACAGTTATTTTCAAACCCCGAAAAATCATCGATAAATGAGCCGAACCACCAATGGGGTTTGAAACAACTACGGGATCTACTACCATACTAGTAATTAAGTGTAGAGATTCAACCATATAACTAGATACAAACGAGTGTGAAGCAAACTAAATTTTCTACATAAATTGTTCTATCTCTTTCAGAAGCACTGATCGCGAGAGCATGCACTGCCCTCTAGAAGTTGCTACTCTTTGACCTTGTCCCTGCGATCCCAGTTTCTTTGGGCACTCTTTAGAGAAGTGTCCGACCTCTCTGCAATTAAAGCAATTGCTCTTCCTTCTCTTACAGTCTTTGATCAAGTGACGCTTCTTCCCACAATTGTGACATTTTCTCTTATCCCTGCCTTTGTCATCTTTCCCTCCTTTCTTCTGTTGTTGCTGCTGCCCCTTCTTGGGCCACACCTTCCTACTTTACGATGTCCCCTCAGCTTTTGATTCCTTCTTTTCTCCCTTGTCCTCCATATGCATTAGGGCCATATTAACAAACTTTTCAAAAGTTGCCCCCATTGGAATATGGGACATGGCTAAACCATGCAGAGGCTCATTCAGCCCTTTACGAAACCGCAAAGCCCTTTTGTGCGGTGTATCCACCAACTCTAACCCGAACCTTGCCAGCTGGTTGAACTTGTTCACATACTCCTTCATCGTCAAGTTTCCTTGTTTGAGTGCTAAGAACCTCTCCATCTGTATGCTTCTCTCAGCTTGGGAAAGAAATTTCATTTTGAACCTCTGTCTAAAATCTTCCCAAGTTTCCACCGGACGTCCAGCTTGAGTGACTTCCAACCAAAATGAGGCTTCGTCCTTTAGTAGCCAAGTGGCTAACCGAACCTTCCTTCTATCCTCTACTTTAAAGATTACGAATAATTCCTCAGTTTCCTTAAGCGAATTCCGAGCTTCTACGAATGTCTCGTACCCATGGAATGGCTTCCCTCCTATAGCACGGAAGTCCTTGTAGATCTTGACGAAGTTATCTGCCCTCTGAGGAGAAGGAGGGGGAATGACTAGTGCAACTGGAGGAGGAACGTCTCTTTGGCCTTCGGCAGGCGCTGTGGCCTCCAAATACCTACGGAACCGTCTGGGTATTATGATGCCCTCTGGGATATTAAGAATGTTTTATTCCCCAGACATGCTGAAAAAGGAAAAAGGAAGAAATTTAGTAATATACACGTAACTGTGTATATTTTATCTTATTTTATATTTAAAATAATTGATACTGTGTATTTATAGTTGTGTTTTCAGATTATTTATGGTGAATGGATTAATGCACTTAATTGGTGAAAATCTTGAAGAATTGGTGTATGAAGAGTGTTGATTTTGAGAGTCAGATTAAAGCTTGAAGAAATGTTGTCGTTCAACCACCTTCTGCCGCATATTTTAATAATCCAATGCCTTTTCATAAAGACAGCTTGTTGCATATGATATGGAGTTCCTATTCACGCTCAAAACAATTGAAATTGATGTCATTTGATGCCCGCAAGCCATGCCAATTGCAAATCCATTCACACTGCGTTCACATTGGCTTATTTACAAAGCCTCTCACTTTACAGTTGCGTTCACACTTGCTTATGTGTTATTTGGGCTAAATATTTTGTCCCACATTGTTGAATTTGCCAAGTTGTCTTTGTCATATCAGCTATAAATACATTGTATCTCATTCATTGCAAAACACATTGGTTTTTATTCTGTTATTCTCTTCTTGGAATAAAATCATTCTTCTTCCCCTGTTCTATTTAGTTTTAGTTGTATTTTATTTATGTCTGTTATTTTCTTTTTCTCTTCTTCTTTAGCTATGTCTAGCTAATCCCCTTTGATTAGGGGGTGATGACGCTAATAGATATGATTCAACATGAATCACATAGCCAATATATGAGGACTTTATACATGTAGATCTGGATCTGAATCAAGGGTTAGATCTGAACCTTCGTATTCTGTGTCGTTTAAGAGCTATGCTCCTTCACATGGTATATTCGTGTTCGATCTAACAATTATCAGATTTAGATCTAATTTTAGGGTTTTAGAAATTAATTATTGAATCTGTCCTGATAGTCTATGGTTGTTTAAGAGCTCAGCTCCTGCATAGGCTATGCTTGTCGTTATTTACTTATTTGTTTCTAAGAACCTAATTATCATTGATTCATGTGTATGACAGAAACATGAATTAGATCTATATTTATTTGTTGGCTATTGATGAGTGTGAGTCCAATCTATGTCATTATCCCCTAATTGCTTTCTCTTATTATATAATTCTCTCTTTTTATTTAATTGCTGTTATTTTCTATGTTTTCAATCAATCAAAATCCTAGAATAACTTGATTGGATTTATTAATTAAAATATCTTTGGTCCCAGAGTTCGACACCCTCTACAACAATCCTTGTTGTTTAGGAAAGCCGAACGGATTTTATAGTTGTTTACAATTGCAAAATTTGTTCGCAAACAAATTTTGGTGTCGTTGCCGGGGACCAAAATAACTTTTACTTTTAAATCCTTCGGGTTATTTTTTTCTTTTGTTTTTATTTATTTAAAAAAAATTAATTGATTTTTTTTAAATATTTTTGTTAGTTTCCCTTTGTTTTTCTTTCATAAGAAGAAAAATTCTTGTTTAAATTGATTTGGTATTACTTGTTGATTCCACAATCACAATAACAAGAGAAAAAAAAATTTGTGTCAATTTCCATCGATTTCCTTCCATTTTTAAATTTCCTTTCTGACTTCTTACACTTCTTCTCTTACAAGTCTCATAAAAAAAAATTGCCAGTTTTTTTTCTTCTTTCACTTTTTTTCCGATTTCTTTCCGCTTTTCAATATCCTCTCTTATTCCTACAATCTCCGTTTTACAAATATTTTTGCAATTTCTTTCCTTTTCACAACAATAAATTAGAAGAAAAAAACCTTGTTTCTTTCTCCCAGATATCTATCCTTTTCTTTTGTATTTCCTTTTTACAATATTTGTCCAAAATAAAATTAAAAAAATCCTTTTCTTTCCGATATCTTGCCTTCTGTTATCCTTCCGTACCACTAAAATCATCTACAAATTCCATAACCTTCCTCTTGCCCCCATCAACTACTTTACACCCTCCTTTACACGCAAATACCACTTCAGCCATCAGTTCCGATCACCCTCATCTAGACAGTCACTGCCAAAATCCTCATCAAACCCAATACAGTGCCAAACACCCTTGTTGTCTCAACGATCAGCACTTCACCAAAATCACAATCCTTCTACCCACGCAAACTCAGTTCATCACGCCAACTACCACTCTTCGCATATCACCACATTCACAAACCGCTTACCCAGGTCTTTAAAGTCCACCGTACAAATTTTCTCACCACGTACCAATCCAAAAAAAAATCCCATTAAACTTTCCTACTACCGTTCATCCACAACAGCGCAATTCTCCTCCCTCTGTCCATATATATAATAACCTTCCTACAAAACAAAACCCTCCAACCATCACATATCCACCTAAAATCTCATACACGGCCTCTCTAAACTCTCCCCTTTCAACTTCACAATAACAAGCATCCCCCTCTTCAAAATACTACCAACTTCCTATCCGCTCAGAACCCTTCAGCTACACTCCTTCATCAGTTCAAATTCCTTTCAGTTCAAAAACATTCCTTCACTTCACACAACTTCAATCACCACCTACAAAACACACACACCCCAAAAGTCATTAGATTTCCTAGGCAAACCACACCGGTCACCATCAACAACAACCTTCTCATCTCCACTTTACCCCTCAGACCAGCAACTCCTCACCTTCATCCACAAGACCAACAAACACCGCCCGAATCCGCGTCCCCAATTCAACCACCGTTCATACATTCACCCAAAGAAAATCGCCAAGAACAACTCGAAAAGCAACTTCGAAAACTCATAACCCAGATTTTGATACAAATCCGCACTTGAATATCCGAAACCGAAGTTCAGACCGCAAACCACACCGCGAGCGCAACTCCGATCTCAGGAAACCACCGTGAACACCACTCGCTCCCCTTTCTTCTACTCAGAATTGCCTACCCGAATTCCTAAACCCGCGAGACCCGATCAGATTAAAAAAAAGGCGAAGTGCTCAAATTCGAAATCGTTGTGGGATCGAATTTCTATTTACTGAGACCGAAATAGGAGGCGTGTTTAAAAAAAAATTAGGGACTTATTGGAATTTCTGGAAAAATAGGAGATCGTGATTTATTTTGTTGTAGAAGGAAGGAAATAATGGACGATTTGTTTTTACTCATTTAGATTTATATTGAGTTGGGTGTTGACCTTTCTAGTGGGATATTTAGGTTTAGTGTTGTTTGCCCCTGTTTGACCGTATTTTATACGGTTTGATGCCTGATCTTTACTTCGAACAAGCTGGGTTACTTTAGTTGGAGTGTTATTCTTTTTAAGATTTTATTTTTTTATTTTTTTATTTTTTTTAGATTTGCTTTTTCTTTTTAAGTCTTACTTTAATTGAGTCAAGTGTTGAAGTTAGTCTTTCTTATTATTATTATAATTATTTTTAGACTAGTCATTGTGTTAGTCTCTTTTCTTTTCTTTTCAAAGAAAAAGGAGAAATTTTTTCACAAACAAGTACAGTGGAAAGTAGAAAAGACGTAATTGTGTATATTTTATCTGCTTATTTATCTTATTTTATATTTAAAATAATTGATACTGTGTATTTATAGTTGTGTTTTCAGATTATTTATGATGAATGGATTAATGCACTTAATTGGTGAAAAGCTTGAAGAATTGTTGTATGAAGAGTGTTGATTTTGAAAGTTAGATTAAAGCTTGAAGAAATGTTGCTGTTCAACCACCTTCTGCCGCATATTTTAATAATCCAATGCCTTTTCATAAAGACAGCTTGTTGCAGATGATATGGAGTTCCTATTCATGCTCAAAACAATTGAAATTTATGTCATTTGATGCCCGCAAGCCATGCCAATTGCAAATCCATTCACACTGCGTTCACATTGGCTCATTTACAAAGCCTCTCACTTTACAGCTGCGTTCACACTTGCTTATGTGTTATTTGGGCTAAATCTTTTGTCCCACATTGTTGAATTTGCCAAGTAGTCTTTGTCATATCAGCTATAAATACATTGTATCTCATTCATTGTAAAACACATTGGGTTTTATTCTGTAATTATCTTCTCGGAATAAAATCATTCTACTTCCCCTGTTCTATTTAGTTTTAGTTGTATTTTATTTATGTCTGTTATTTTCTTTTTCTCTTCTTCTTTAACTATGTCTAGCTAATCCCCTTTGATTAGGGGGTGATGACGCTAATAGATATGATTCAACATGAATCACATAGCCAATAGATGAGGACTTTATACATGTAGATCTGGATCTGAATCAAGGGTTACATCTGAACCTTCATATTCTGTGTCGTTTAAGAGCTATGCTCCTTCATAGGGTATATTCGTGTTCGATCTAACAATTATCAGATTTAGATCTAATTTTAGGGTTTTAGAAATTAATTAGTGAATCTGTCCTGATAGTCTATGGTTGTTTAAGAGCTCAGCTCCTACATAGGCTATGCTTGTTATTATTTACTTATTTGTTTCTAAGAACCTAATTATCGTTGATTCATGTGTGTGACAGAAACATGAATTAGATCTATATTTATTTGTTGGCTATTGATGAGTGTGAGTCCAATCTATGTCATTATCCCCTAATTGCTTTCTCTTATTATATAAATATCTCTTTTTATTTAATTGCTGTTATTTTCTGTGTTTTCAATAAATCAAAATCCTAGAATAACTTGATTGGATTTATTAATTAAAATATTTTTGGTCCCAGAGTTCGACACCCTCTACAACAATCCTTGTTGTTTAGGAAAGCCGAACGGATTTTACAGTTGTTTACAATTGCAAAATTTGTTCGTAAACATTTAGATAAAGGACCTAAGGATATTACATATGGCTAATTGGGGGAATATTTTCAAAACAGACCTTTCTTTTTGAAAATGCTTTCTTTTAAAACATTTTTAAAAAATAAATTTCAAAAACTTTCATCTAATCTGGTATCCTTCAGCTCTGATACCAAATGTGACACCCCACGTCCGTTAATGTCACTCACTAATGGAATGCATTAAGTTTCATGAAACTTTATTGACAAAACAGAAACGTTACAAGACAGATATAAAATAGCAGCGGAATTAAAATCTTTTATTAATCGTAAAGCATGGTTACACCATATGTTTGAAAATACATAAACTCAGTACATCATTAAAACTTCTGTCGTGTACTTTAAATATCAGAGTACAATAAAAAAGAAAGCAAAATCCCCAAATCATAAGCCATAGTAGCAAAGATAGAAGCTTGAGCAATACATCTAGAATCTCCAAGCAAGACGATAGCAGAATCCTGACTAAGCCTTAGAATACACTCCCTTGAGAACCTTGGGGGAACAGAAGAAAGAAGGAGAAACAAAAAGGGTCATACATAATGTCTGGCGAGTCTAGTTACTTTTAGCCAGTAAATAAATAAAAGTAGCATGACAGGCATATAAGATGGATAAGAAAGATAACACTATAAGAGACAGGTATGACAAGGTAAACATGATAGAGTGATATGCTTCTCTAGAGATTTCTCAGCACCGTTACTAGTATAACTAAAATGAGATGATCCCTTCCACTATATGATGGTAGGCTTAGGCATACGTCCAAATGTATCCTAAGCACTACCGAATAAGAAGGCGGACTGCTTCGAGAACAAGACAAATCAGAACACAAACAGAAGAAAATTTTGTTGCTATTTACAACAATTTACATCAAAGTACAAGAATATTCAGAGTATAAGTAAATATTACACAGAAAAATATCAGATATTTTAATACATAACAGCATAAATAAAATGTATAAATATAATGCGTAGCGGAAACTATAATAATTAGTACAACCGAAAGAAATACACGGATAAATAGCGTTCCGAATACAGCTCCAGATGTAAATCCAGGATCCTGTATAAATTAATCTGCAAAACCAAAACTACTAGCTGCCCTTGTGGAAAATAGGGGCACCTAGGGTTTAGGTTAAAACAATGAACTCCAGGTCAGTCATGGGACTGGTGTGAGAATTAAAACAGTTATTTAAATCTTTACTTTAAAATAAGGTAAATCAAGGGACCACAGCGTATAACACGGAACGGGTTTACCCCCAAGAATACCAGTGCCTAAAACAAACAGCGCAATGCTAAATAAAGAAAAATAAAGCTATTATAAGACTTAGGTCCCATCACACAATGCAACGCAATCCGAAGGATAGAGTTTTACCTTATAATAGCCAAATATGCTTGGTACGTCTTAAAACAAATCTTTTATTATTACTCTAAGTGAAGAAATCAACTTCAAATATAAATGTATCAATCATAGACGGCATGAGCGCCTCATCCCACTATATCTCCATATATGGAATACAATAAAAACAGCAAAATGTCATATTAGAAGTTTGGATTTCCATACTGGTGGCTCCTGATCCGAAAGATCTATCGTGTAGTACAATTCCCAACGGCTTACGTCGCAGGCATGCAAAAACGCCGTAATGCACATCCGCACTATCCAGGAAACAAGTTACCGCGGCTTATGCCCAAGCATTGGAAAACACCGCTAACTCTATCCATCTGAGAATCGGGGGGTGTGCGCTATCCCTACTGGTGTGGGGAGACCACACCCAGTATCACCTTGTTCGAATGAATCCATGACAACCCGCAGGATGTCCATCCTCATTTCTAAAGTATACTGATCTAACCATCAGTTTACCACCATACCGGTGTGTGAGGCTCGCGAATTAATACTACACAAATCTATGCTATTTTAAAGCTGTGCTTTTATCATCATCCACCAGATTTTGCTTTTCAAAAAAGTTTGGATCCCTGCATCTCAGCATGTCACACTATTAATCCATACTGTACCATTGATTTCTGCCGATATATAACCTCTGGGCTCGTACGTCTCAGAGAAGGGTGTTAAGCAAGAGAATAAATTCTCCGCCACCAAACAGATATATGTCTAGCAGAGATCAACGAATACAGTATGAAGGAATACAATGTCAGACACACCATCCATTTACAAGTCCGTTCTAGGTCTGAACAAAACCCGAAGCAACTTATTCCTCGTCCTGTATGTCCAATACAGGAGAGAGGCCCTCGCATATCCATACAATCAACAAGTACGTCCGTACGGCTACCACTATATCCACTTCAAGTTAGCTACTCCAATTATGAGCAACAGTAGCAACCCATCCATTCGGTGTGAAGATCGTCGGTCTTGCACCGTCTTCAACCTCTTTGACTTTTCGTCATATCAGTTATTCAGAATGGGATAAACCAGGCCTTTCCGAATAACTCGTGTATCTTATAATCAAGTGTTATAACAACACATCATATGCCTCATTCCATTCCAGAATATTCTTTTATTCAAATATTCATTTCACAATTTAAACCATGTTAAGGTTTTCTAAACTAGTCGAGATTAGCGAACCTTACCGAAGTAATCATTTGTTTATTTTCCCGATCCTAACCTATTCATCTCATGGAGCAAAACTTGTAATACTCCATATCTAACACCACGGTGTTATCGGTAAAAACTAATTAACAATTCATGTTCAAATCTAATTAAAGATTTAACTATCGTTTGGAGCAAAACTGGTGATACTCCATTCTCGATCATTTTCTTAAATGGATAATTTTAATTATCACATTCACTTTTCAATCTAATTAAAGATTCATTAAAACCTCGCTTAGTTTTAATCTTCCTAAAAATCAATATTAATGATTATTTAACTTTGGGAAATCAAAAATGCCGCATCGACAATCTACATTGTACCATTGATTTCTGCCAATATATAATCTCTGAGCTTGTACATCTTAGAGAAGGGTGTTAAGCAACAGAATAAATTCTCCTCCACCAAACAAATATATATTAAGCAGAGATCAACGAATACAATGTCAAAATACAATGTTAGACATGTAATCTTGTCTTTACCTGGGTTAAAGAACCAATGTCATTTAAAACGCGGTTCACGATAAACCCAAAATCCAATTTGATATCAAATACAAGGCTTTGAATAGAAAATATATCATCTTATATTCAATATCAAATTCTGAAACCAACGGATATCAGTATTGGAATAACGATATATATATATATATATATACATATATATATATATTTATATCTTCCAAATTCCTCAACAATATCCATATAATCACGGAATCCAATATCGAAATATTCCGTAGATTATTTCCATTCCAAATCCATTCAAATTTATTCGTTGGAGAATTTTGTTTATTTTAAAACCATTTTCAAATCCAATTTATTTATTTCCAAAAATAAATAAATTATTATTCTAGTTAATAACTAGTTCATTTCGATAAAAATATATTTTATCTTTGCAAAACTGGAATTTTTCAACCATAATTTTTCCAAATCATTTATTATGATTTTACATAATTTTTCCATATTTTTAATAATTTTATTATCGCCTGTGCAGTCGGTTTCCAGTTACGGCCACCGAACTACATCCATAGCGACCATTTCTGAAATTGATTTGGACATATCTCCAAATCTATCTGTTAGATTTCAAATCTCTTATATTCATTGGAAAGATCTTTTCGATACAAACCCAACGGTTTCGATTTTTGGAGAATCCGACGGACGGATATCCCATAACATCAATTTGAAGTTAATGGTCGAAATTCGCGAACGGTCGCTGTGCGGCGCGTTCTATTCAGGCCATTAAACATATATAATACATATATTATATATTTTTCGTCGATTTCCATTTAAAACGAATTTTATAAATCGTTTTAAATTCGTTTTAAAAACGATTTCCACTTCCATTTCAATTTCAAATCAAGATTGAATATTCCATTATAAATTCGTTTTAAATTCATTTCAAAACGATTTCAATTCCATTTTCAAATTCAAATCAAAATTGAATATTCAAATATAAATTCGTTTTAAATTCATTTCAAATCGATTTCAATTCATTTTCAATTCATTTTAAAACGATTTCAATTCTATTTTCAAATTTAAATCTAAATTGAATAGTCTTTATATAAATTCATTTTAAATTCATTTCAAATTGGTTTCAACTCGTTTTCAATTCATTGTAAAACGATTTCAACTCTATTTTCAAACTCAAATCAAAATTGAATATTCTTTATAAAAATTCGTTTTAAATTCATTTCAAATCGATTTCAAATCGTTTTCAATTCATTTTAAAACGATTTCAATTCTATTTTCAAATTCAAATCAAAATTGAATATTCTTTAAATAAATTCATTTTAAATTCATTTCAAATCGATTTCAATTCAAATCGATTTCAATTCCATTTCAATTCGTTTTAAAACGATTTCAATTCTATTTTCAAATTCAAATCAAAATTGAATAATCTTTATACAAATTCGTTTTAAATTCATCATAAAACGATTTCAATTTGATTTTCAAATTCAAATCAGAATTTAATTTTCCATATCATTTCAACATTAAAATTATAATATTTTCAAGATATCAGATTTTGAAATCACTTTTCGATATTCATTATAAAATGAATAAAATCGACAAAATTCCCATTCGTGTTAAAATGGCGTTTAACTACTTAACACGGCTTCAAATTTCAATATTCACTGAATATTATTTTAAAATATTTGTTAATTCTGAACTGGAATCAGACTCAATCAGTTACCATATAATTTTATTTATATGGATTTCAACATCATATATATACAACAATAATGATAAGCAATCATTAAAAATTCAAACAACATTCAGAGTGCATTCTACAACTGTATAAGCATTTAAATAGATAAATAACGCTTATACAGTCTGTCAATCCATCGATTGACATACCACTAATTATTGGAATCAGTGTATGTCAAATATCATCCCAGTACCCGTGTGGGGTTTTCAAACAACAAATACTATTTATTATTTGTGCAGTTGGGCGATGTGTAAAATTTATCATCCCAATCCATATCAGTCAAATGGGTGTACATAAATAAATCGCCCGATTTGTTAATGAATATTTATTTTATTCATATACACGTTAAAAATTATATTTTTAGCGATAAAATATTGTATTTAACACATGAATATTCAATTCAGTTCATTTCACAATAAAAATGATACTTTTATTTATTCAAATATTTCATTCAACACATGAATATTCTATTCAGTTCATTTCACAATAAAAATGATATTTTTATTATTCAAATATTTTATTCAACACATGAATACTTTATTCGGCTCATTTCACAATAAAAATGATACTTTTATTTATTCAAATATTTTATTCAACACATGAATATTCTATACAGTTCATTTCACATCACAATCACAATCAAATTCCACAACACCATATAATCAAACAAGTCGTCCATGGTCTATGGACGACGGGGAGCAGTTCATATATGCAATTATAAAATAAATAGCTATACAGAAATAATTTTAGTGAGAAGTTCTTACATTGGGATCCACTCTGTCAGTTTTTATCTGAATTTCTGTTCTGATTGGAACTGAATTTGACTAAAATTCTAGTGTGCTCCGTTTTTGTCCTAATCAGTTCTAAAATGAAGTGCTCGACGATACGAGAGCAATGAACTCGTTTCACTGAATTTCGTTTCCGAATGTAAAAGTATGACCATTTGAATATGAATTGCATTAATTAAATAATTAATTATTAACTAAAACTTAAATTAATTTCCTTAATTACCTTCTCATCGTCGTTCACTTCTGGTTCACGAAGAAACCACCATCGCGCTTCCCAACTTCACGTCGCACCACCAGTACCGGCCACCGGGGCTCGATCCAACAGTGCCACGTTGAAGCCCTACATGCGAGCAACTATCGTCGGCGGAAGCACGACGCTCGAGGCCCCACGGCGCCACCAAATCACCATCGATTGGAGGCTATTTGAGCCCAAAATCCAAGCACCTCTCCCCACGATAAACCATCATACCCGTATCAACATGAAGATCATAGAGAGATCTACCATTTTCTCTTTGAAATCATATTTTAATTCACCTGAGGGAGAAATTTTGGATCGAAATTCGAAGTTCGTGGAGCATTGGTTTTGAAAAGCGGCGGCTGCGTTTTCTGAGGGTTAGGGTTAGGGTTAGGGTTGTGATATTTATATTATATTTTTTTATTTATTTAATTCCAAAATAGAGATTTTGCATTATAACCCCAAATTGAACCCAACAACTGTTGCCCCTAGCTAATTACCCCTATTCCGAACACAATGGGATATGTTTCATAAGCCAATTCGACTGTTACGACTAGTTTTTCTTTAAATTAAAATATAAATTAATATATATTTAATTTAAATGTCCAATTTAATTTACCGATGCCACATACTGACTCCAAAAATTTCCGAAAAATATATCTTGCTATGTTTTGACGATACGTTCCTAACAAAGCTAATTTCGTCGAATTTGGAGACCGTTTGAAAAATGGCTATTTTCTGGTCGATCCAATTCAAATTTAAGTTACCAAACGCATTTAAATTTACTGCACTCACATCTTAATTCCAAAAATTATGAAATTCGAAACCTAGCAACAATTTGACATTTCGGATCCAACAAAAGTAGTTTCGTCAAAAACGGAGGCCGTTTGCAAAATGGCTATATTATATATATACATATTAAATTCCATAGCGACTATTACAGATTTTCAACTGGACATAACTTTTTATTCCCGCTATGAAATCTGGATTTTTCACATTCGTTGGAATGATATTTTTAAACAGATTCAAATATTTCTGATTTCGCTAAAATCCGGTTTATTTTGAATCCTGTACATTCATTTGAAATTTGAAATCGAATTTTTAAACTACCGCGCCATTTTAAACTCCTTTTATAATTAAAATAAAATTATTCGTTCTGACTTCGATTTAAATAAATTTTCCATCGTTATTTTTTAAAATAAATCATTTTAAATATTCAAAATACATTAAAATTGCTAAAATAAAAAATTTTAATTGGCTCTGATTTTCCGGGTTGTTACAATCTCCCCCACTTAAAATCTTTTCGTCCTCGAAAAGGAACGGAGCTGAAAGTTGTTTTACCCGCCAACTCAACTTTCATTTTGGCGTTCATTCTTCAACTTTTCAGTTTCTAAGAATTTTCCAGTTCTTCAAAAATTTGGCTAACACCCTAAATTTTTGAAAATTTTCGCCATAACCTCCTTTGTACGGGGAGACATTTAAAGCGCAACAAGCCACGCAGGGCCCTCGTCAATCCAAAAGAAAAAAAGAGAATGCCATGCGGCTAGCCTTAGGCCATAAACTCTTTAAAAACAAAAGAAAATGCCAAGCGGCCAGCTTTAGGCTCATAATCTCTTTAAAAGCAAAAGAAAATGTCAAGCGGCCAGCCTTAGGCTCATAAACTCTTTAAAAGCAAAAGAAAACTAGTAAGCACGTACCTATTAGTCGGGCATAAAATTTTATTTCTCTTCTTAGCAGTTTATCCATAACCTGTTCAACAATGTGTATATATACATGTATGCATTTCTAAACAATTTACAACTCAGTTCATATTTGATTCAAATTGACTAAATCCACCTTACGTTGTCATATTGGTTTAATTAATTATCCTTCCAATATTTTTGTTAGTTACACTAATAGTCGAACCCGCAACCAGTAATCAATTTGTGAATTAGCTTTTCAAACTTATATTTTTAATATATATAGTTAAAAATCATATTTTTGATGTCAAATCACAACAATATATTCTAACTATATTTTGGTTCTCACACCAGTCAATTGGAAATATATAGATATCCTACCTTCGAAACTCGAAAATAAATACTGATGATGACATGTCGATCATCAGTATCATCTCCGGGCGACTAGAGTGTGATTCTATATCTATCCAGTATATTTGAGGCTTCGAATATCCGCTAGCTAGTTGTATATTAAAAATCTTCATATACTTGATTCTCCAAATCAATTTAAAATAAAATATTCAAATACGTATAATGTGATTCAAATTTTCAAAACAAAATTTGTTTCCATTTTTATTTTGAAAATAATACTCTTCACACTCGTTCTAGGATAATATTGATCCCAACTCTAACGAGTCATTCTCATTGGATATTACTAATCCAATCTCTAATGAATTCTTTCGTTTGATCCTAATGTGTCTTGTTCTCGAGACCTGTAAACCAAAGCTCTGATACCAAATGTAGTGACCCGTGCTTCCCGGCCGGCCTAAACCGAACAAGAAGGCAGACTGCTTCGAGAACAAGACAAATTGGAACACAAAAAGAAGAACATTTCATTGCTATTTACAACAATTTACATCAGATACAAGAATATTCAGAGTATAAATAAATATTGCATAGAAAAATATCAGAGATTTTAACACATAGCAGCAGAAATAAAATGTATAAATACAATGCATAGTGGAAAATACAATAATTAATACAACCGAAAGAAATACACGGATACAGAGCATTCCAAATATAGCTCCAGCTGTAAATCCAGGATCCTGTATAAATAAATCTGCAAAACCAAAACTACTAGCTGCCCGTGTGGAAAATAGGGGCACCCAGAGTTTAGGCTAAAACAATGAACTTCGGGTCAGTCATGAGACTAGTGTGAGAACTAAAACAGTTATTTAAAACTTTAAAATAAGGTAAATCAAGGGACCACGCCGTATAATGCGGAACGGGCTTACCGCCAAGAAACCAGTGCCTAAAACAAACAGCGCAATGTTAAATAAAGAAAAATGAAGCTATTATAAGACTCAGGTCCCATCACACAATGCAACGCAAGCCGGAGGATAAAGTTTTACCTTATAATAGCCAAATATGCTTGGTACGTATTAAAACAAATTTTTTATTATTACTATAAGCGAAGAAATCAACTTCAAATATAAATGTATCAATCATAGACGGCATGAGCGCCCTATCCCACTATGTCGCCATATATAGTATACAATCAAAACCGCAAAATGTCATATTGGAAGTTTGGATTTCCATACTGGTGGCTCCTGATCCAAAAGATCTATTGCGTAGTACAATTCCCAACGGCTTACGTCGCAGGCATGCGAAAACGCCGTAATGCACATCCGCACTATCTAGGAAACAAGTTACCGTGGCTTACGTCCAAACATTGGAAAATAGCGCTAATTCTATCCATCTAGGAATCGGGGGGTGTGCCCTATCCCTACTGGTGTGGGGAGACCACACCCAGTATCACCTCGGTTGACCGAATCCATGACAACCCGCAGGATGTCTATCCTCATCTCTAAAGTATACTGATCTAACCATCAGTTTACCACCATACCGGTGTGTGAGGCTCGCGAATTAAGGCTACACAAAGTTGTTCTATTTTAAAGCTGTGCTTTGATCATCATCCACCAAACTTTTCTTTTCGACAAAGGTTTGGATCCCTGCATCTCCGCATGCCACACTATCAATCCGTACTGTACCATTGATTTCTGCCGATATATAACCTCCGAGCTCGTACGTCTCTGAGAAGGGTGTTAAGCAAGAGAATAAATTCTCCGCCACCAAACAGATATATATTTAGCCGAGATCAACTAATACAGTATAAAGAAATACAATGTCAGACACACCATCCATTTACAAGTCCGTTCTAGGTCTGAACAAAACCGGAGGCACCTTATTCCTCGTCCCGTATGTCCAATACAGGAGAGAGGCCCTCGCATATCCGTACAATTAACAAGTACATCCGAACGGCTACCACTGTAGCCCCTTTAAGGTATCTACTCCCATCATGAGCAACAGTAGCAACCCATCCATTCGATGTGAAGATCGTCGATCTTCAACCATCTTCAACCTCTTCGACTTTTCGTCGTATCAGTTATTCAGAATGGTATAAAACCGGCCTTTCCGAATAACTCGCGTATCTTATAATCAAGTGCTATAACAACACATCATACGCCTTATTCCATTCTAAAATATTCTTTTATTCAAATATTCATTTCACAATTTAAACCATATTAAGGTTTTCCAAGCTAGTCGGGATTCGTGAACCTTACCGAAGTAATCATTTGTTTATTTTCTCAATCCCAACCTATTCATCCCATGGAGCAAAACTGGTAATACTCAATATCTAACACCACGATGGTATCGATAAAAATTAATTACCATTTCACGTTCAAATCTAATTGAAGATTTAACTATCATTTGGAGCAAAATTTGTGATACTCCATTCTCGATCATTTTCTTGAATTGATAATTTTAATTATCACATTCTCTTTTCAATCTAATTAAAGATTCATTAAAACTTCGCTTAGTTTTAATCTTCCTAAAAATCAATATTAATGATTATTCAACTTTGGGAAATCAAACATGTCGCATCGACAATCTACATTATACCATTGATTTCTACGGTTATATAGCCTCTAAGCTCATACGTCTTAGAGAAGGGTGTTAAGCAAGAGAATAAATTCTCCGCCACCAAACAGATATATATTTAGCAGAGACTAACGAATACAGTATCGAAATACAATGTTAGACATGTAATCCTGCCTTTAACTGGGTTAAAGAACCAATGTCATTTAAAACACAGTTCACGATAAACCCAAAATCCAATTTGATATCAAATACAAGGCTCTGAATAGAAAATATATCAGCTTATATTCAATATCAAATTCTGAAACCAATGGATATTGTATTGGAATAACGATATATATATATATCCTCCAAATTCCTCGACAATATCCATATAATCACGGTATCCAATATTGAAATATTCCGAAGTTTATTTCCATTCCAAACCCATTCCAGTTTATTCATTGGAAAATTCTAGTTATTTTAAAACCATTTTCAAATCCAATTTATTTATTTGTAGAAATAAATAAATTATTATTCTAGTTAATAACTAGTTCATTTTGATAAAAAAAATATTTTATCTTTGCGAACTGGAATTTTTCATCCAAAATCTTTCCAAATCATTTATTATGATTTTACATAATATTTTCATATTTTTAATAATTTTATTATCGCCCGTACAGTCGGTTTCCAATAACGGTCATCGAACTGCATCCATAGCGACCTTTTCTGAAATTGATTTGGACATATCTCCAAATCTAACCATCAGATTTTAAATCTCTTATATTCATTGGAAAGCTCTTTTTGATATGAACCCAACAGTTCCAGTTTTAGGAGAATACGACGGTCGGATCTATCGTAACATCAATTTGAATTAATGGTCGAAATTCGCAATAGTCGCTGCGCGTTTTATTCAGGCCATTAAATATATATAATATGTATATTATATATATTTCGTCGATTTCCATTTAAAATGAATTTTACAAATCATATTAAATTCATTTTAAAAACAATTTCCACTTCCATTTCAATTTCAAATCAAGATTGAATATTCCATTATAAATTCGTTTTAAATTCATTTCAAAACGTTTCAATTCCATTTTCAAATTCAAATCAAAATTGAATATTCCAATATAAATTCATTTTAAATTCATTTCAAATCAATTTCAATTCTTTTTCAATTCATTTTAAAACGATTTCAATTCTATTTTCAAATTCCAATCAAAATTAAATATTCTTTATATAAATTTGTTTTAAATTCATTTCAAATCGATTTCAACTCCATTTTCAATTCGTTTTAATACGATTTCAATTCTATTATCAAATTCAAATCAAAATTGAATATTCTTTATGTAAATTCGTTTTAAAGTCATTTCAAATCGATTTCAATTCCATTTCAATTCGTTTTCAATTCATTTTAAAATGATTTCAATTCTATTTTCAAATTCAAATCAAAATTGAATATATTTTATATAAATTTGTTTTAAATTCATTTCAAATCGATTTCAATTCCATTTCAATTCGTTTTCAATTCATTTTAAAACGATTTCAATTTTATTTTCGAATTCATATCAAAATTGAATATTCTTTATATAAATTCATTTTAAATTCATTTTAAAATGATTTCAATTTGATTTTCAAATTCAAATCAAAATTTAATTTTCCATATCATTTCAATATTAAAATGATAATATTTTCAAAATATCAGATTTTGAAATCACTTTTCGATATTCATTATAAAATGAATAAAATCGACGAAATTCCCGTTCGTGTTAAAATGGCGTTTAACTACACGGCTTCACATTTCAATATTCACTGGATATTATTTTAAAATATTCGTTAATTATAAACTAGAATCAGACTCAATCAACTACCATATAATTTTATTTATATGGATTTCCACCTCATATATATACAACAATAATTGTAAGCAATCATTAAAAATTCGAGCCACATTCAGAGTGCATTCTACAACTGTATAAGCATTAAAATTGATAAATAACGCTTATACAGTCTGTCAACCCATCGATTAACATGCTACTAATTATTGGGATCAGTGTATGTCAAATATCATCCCAATACCCGTATGGGGTTTTCAAATAACAAATACTGTTTATTATTTGTGCAGTTGGGCGATGTGTAAAATTTATCGTCCCAATCCATATCAGTCAAATGGGTGTACATAAACAAATCGTCCGATTAGTTAATAAATAAATATTTATTCATATACACGTTAAAAATTATATTTTTAACGATAAAATGTTTTATTCAATACATGAATATTCTATTCAGTTCATTTCACAATAAAAATGATATTTTTATTATTCAAATATTTTATTCAACACATGAATATTCTATTCAGTTCATTTCACAATAAAAATGATATTTTTATTATTTAAATATTTATTCAACACATGAATATTCTATTCAGCTCATTTTACAATAAAAATGATATTTTATTTATTCAAATATTTTATTTTACACATGAATATTCTATACACTTTACTTCACATCACAATCACAATCAAATTCCACAACACCATACAATCAAACAAGTCGTCCATAGTCTGTAAACGATGGGGAACAGTTCATATATGTAGTTATAAAATAAATAACTGTACAAAAATAATTTTAGTTAGAAGTTCTCACATTGGGATCCACTCCGTCAGTTTTTATCTGAATTTCTGTTCTGATTGGATTTGAATTTTACTGAAATTCTAACGTGTTCCATTTTTGTCCTAATCAATTCTGAAACGAAGTGCTCGGCGATACGAGTGCAACGCAACTCGTTTCACTGAATTTCGTTTCCGAGTGTAAAAGTTATGACCATTTGAATATGAATTACATTAATAAAATAATTAATTATTAATTAAAACTTAAATTAATTTCGTTATTTACCTTCTCATCGTCGTTCACTTCTGGTTCATGAAGAACCCACCACCGCGCTTCCCAACTTCACGTCGCACCACCAGTACGAGCCACCGGGGTCGATCCAACAGCGCCACGTTGAAGCCCTACATGCGAGCTACCATCGCCGGCTGAGGCACGGCGTTCGAGGCCCCATGGCGCCACCAAATCACCATCGACCGACGGATATTTGAGCCCAAATCCAAGCGCCTCTCCCCATGATAAACCATCATACCCATATCAACATGAAGATCATGGAGAGATCTACAGTTTTCTCTTTGAAATTATATTTTAATTCGCCACATAGAGGGAGAAATTTTGGATCGAAATCTGGAGTTCGTGGAGTGTTGCTTTTGAAAAGGGGCAGTTGCATTTTCTGAGGGTTAGGGTTAGGGTAGTGATATTTATATTATATTTTATTATTTATTTATTTCCAAAATAGAGATTTTGCATTATAACTCCAAATTGGACCCAATGACTGTCGCTCCTAGCTAATTACCCCGATTTCAAACACAATAGGAAATGTTTCGAAAGCCAATTCGACTGTTACGATTAGTTTTTCCTTAAATTAAAATATAAATCAATATATATTTAATTTAAACGTCCAATTTAATTTACCATGGCTACATACTGACTCCAAAAAATCCCGAAAAATAAATCTAGCTATGTTTTGATGATACGGTCCTAACAAAACTAATTTCGTCAAATTTGGAGACCATTTGCAAAATGGCTATTTTCTGGTTGATCCAATTCAAATTTAAATTACCAAACACATTTAAATTTACTACGCTCACATCTTAATTCCAAAAATAATGAAATTTGAAACCTGACAATAATTTGACATTGCGGATCCAACAAAAGTGGTTTCGTCAAAAACGGAGGCCGTTTGCAAAATGGCTATATATATATTAAATTCCATAGCGACTATTTCAAATTTTCAACTGGACATAACTTTTTATTCCCGCTATGAAATCTGGATTTTTCACATTCGTTGGAAAGATATATTCAAACAGATTCAGATATTTCTGGTTTCGCTAAAATCTTGTTTATTTTGAATCCTGTGCATTCGTTTGAAATTTGAAATTGAATTTTCAAACTACCGCACCATTTTAAACTCCTTTTATAATTAAAATAAAATTATTCGTTCTAACTTCGACTTAAATAAATTTTCCGTCATTATTATTTAAAATAAATCATTTTAAATATTCAAAATACATTAAAATTGCTAAAATAAAAATTTTAAATTGGTTCTGATTTTCCGGGTTGTTACATACAAGCTCTCCCCTTTGTCTTGTATCCCCGCTAGGTTTTCCACAGGTTATATTTATCCTAAAATGTGTCTTTAATTAAATAAGCCTAATCTTTCTACCGGTTATGCTTACTTATAGGTGTCTTTAATACATAACCCCCAATCTTTCTACCTGTTATACTTACCCATAAGTGTCTTTAATACATAACCCTATCATTTTTACAAGTTATGCTTACCCTAAAAGGGTGTCTTTAATTATATAACTTTATTATTTCCCTCGGTTATGTATACCACTAGGTGTCTTTAATTACATAACCTTATCAGGTTAAGTTTGTGGTCCTATATATATATATATATATACATATATATATACACTAATATTACCCACCGACCCAAGATTTACTTAACCCTCCTACTGATTTAAGCATGTTTATTTAACGGTTAAGTTTGTGGGCTTGTATATACTAATATTACCCACCTACCCAAGATTTACTTAACCCTCCCACTGATTCAAGCATGTTTACTTAACCCCTATTCATGTTTAAATTCATACAATCCCTATGGATTCAACTAGGTTAAGTATTACAAACTAATAGGTTATCCCCATTCACATTAGCTGTTTTTACTTGCCAAAGTTTCTCTTGCTTATTAATTTCATATAAATATAACTTTATCCAATTAATTCCATTAATAAGTCCCATTACATGTTATTCTTTAGATTGTAATTAACAGAAGTAATCTTACAATCTTCACCATAGATTGTAATTAACAGAAGTATTCTTACAATCCCTTTGTATTATTCATTGTTTGATTCCATAATTACAATAACATGTTTTACTTAATATTTAATTAAGTATACTCCTTCTCAGTTCACCTGTTTAACATATCACTACAACTTGACGTTGTTCACTTATAACTTTGTTTTCTTAACTAAGGTTTACTAATAAGCTTTGTTTCCTTTTATTATAACTTATGTTATAATCTCCACTTGTCCCTAGGACAAGCCTACCTATTATTTACAACATTTTCATTTAGTAATTAGTCATAATAGGTTACTATCATTCCTTGTTTACTTCAATTCTTCACCATGTCCATTTATGGTTATAATGGGATAGACCTCGCACATTAGGCCTACAACTTGTGTATGCTGTATATGCCAGTCGGGTCCGGGTAGACTTCTTCCATAAGTTGGGCCTAATCTCGTGTCCTAGCCTGATTCGTATTTGCGTGCATAGACCTCTCACATTAGGTTCAACATTAGTGGTTGCTGGATATGCCGGTCGGGTCCGGGCAGACTTCCACCACTAATGCAACCTAACCTCGTGTAAAAAGTACAATTACAATTTCCAATTGTAATTATTAAACATTCCCCCTTTTTTAATTATTTAATCAATTAATTAAACCTTTCCCTTTTTATAGGTGTTAATGCCCACTCCAATAATTTGAACTATATGTCCAAAATGTTCATATTCAAATTATGCCAATATTAACTCTTTTTTCCTAGTTCCCTAAATAGCGCACTCATAAATTGGCGGCATGCCTAGCCTAGATAATAGCCTAGTCATAAACAATAATAGGGAAAACAACGGGAACATAACCAAAGTGATCATTTAACATAACTTGGCATAAACATAAACTAGAATGGTGACAAGGTGAACATACATACTGTCATGGACATGTAATTAACATCATAACAAGGTGGACGTAAAACTGGTGAACTTGTGGAAGTCAATTGGTTCTGACATAACTATGATATCTCAATGAGCACAGTGATCTAAATTAGCAATTTAGATGTCCAATTGGTTTAGATCTAACATGATAAACACAAGGTGATAATCTAGATCTGACTAACAGTTTCAATGTCCACATAAATTAGATCTACTGGTTTAGAAATAGATCTACGCAAATCCACATCATAACATGTCATAGAAGTTACAATTAAGATAAAGATTTAGATCCAATCCTAACCAATTCAAGGTGACATATGTTCACGATTTACATAAATGATTAGATCTATCCAATGATATAACTGCCCAAATTAACAGATTTATATTAACCACAATATAGTTACAAACCAAGATCCATAATAATAAGATAGTAGAATAATCATAGTTGAATTGGATCTAGAGAAATAGATCTATCATGACATAGCATAAGATATGATAATAGCATAGATTCATGGTTTACACATATCCAAATCACAGTCTTTCATAACTTACTTCTATTCATTTAAACCTAAAAATAACTAGAAACTCATAGCCTTAGGTTTAGAGAGTTGAGAAAGAACGGATCTTGAATTTCTGAATTTGATTTGCAAAGTATGTTATTTTAGAAAACGGTTCCGTCTTAGTTCGCACCCCAGCAGCATATGGCATGCATGATTTCCAATGAAGAAAATAGGAGAATAGGACACATATATATAGCTGTCAGACCCCTGAAACTGAGTGCCACATCATCCCTAGGGGTGTCGACACCCTTGTAGATGGGTCGACAGGGGTGTCGACCCCGGTGTCGACACCCCTCTTGGGGATCGACCCCCTAGAGCGGGAATTCTGCCGTTATTTTTCAATTTTCGAATTTGAACTGTTCTGGATAAAATTCTGACTCATCTCTGACTCATATGTGTATGCATAATATTTCTGCGTGTATACAAACTTAAAACCCTCATAACTTCCTCACACGGTGTTCGTTTTACGCAAATCAAATGTCCATCTTGACCATAATTTCGTGAAGGACGCAATGGTACAGATCGTTTCCTCTAATTCTGAATTATAAATAGATTACTATTTAATTTATCCTCTTTTAATGTCGTTAAAAAATCGGGATGTTCCATTGGTAGGGTGGGTTAGTTACACTAATATTAAATACGATTTGATTTTGATTTAACTGTGATTTGATTCGATCTTATCCGTTAAATTTTATAATAGTATATTCAGGGTTCTGAACTCCAATTCGAGCGCAACAACCAACGTTCTTAGAGTTGTAGCAACATTCTGAACACACTGGAATATGATTCAAAGCCTTATTCAATCATATGGAGAAGATATTAATTTAAATCAATATAAATTAAATTCAAAATAATTAATACTTCGATAATAAATTAATATTATTATTCTAATTCAAACATAAGTTTGTATTGATCATCTGAACTATTTTCAATTCAATTTTAAATTTTGAATTCAACTAAATTCATTTTCGTACTATGATGATTATATATATTTGAAATAAATCGCATTTTGATTATTAAATTGATGACTCAATATATAAAAAAATCGATTTATATTATCAACTCAATATTTATATCTAACCAAAAATATGGGTCATTACATATATATTCTATACAAAAGTGTTAGCACATGTTTTATAATCAATTAATATTGAAATAAGGTTATTGTCATCAAAACTCCATTCTCCAACAATCTTCCCCTTTTTAAGAATGATAACCTTAGTTTATAAAATATCATACCTGTATATACCTGTTGATGATGTTTCTCTTAAATACTTCCCATGTCTATATGATTTCTATATTTTATAATTTCTCCCCCTTTTTGGCATTATCGAAAAGAAATTCTAAAAGTACTCCCCTAAATTAATATAACCATCTAAATAGAACTTAAGTTACTAACCTAATTATGATATTCCCTATAGTTTATAACTAATTCAAAATAAAAATACTCCCCCTTAATCTATAATTAAAAATACTCCCCCTCGGTCTATACACACCTATAATCATGATTTCCAACAATATGATGATTAAATACTAACCAATCCAAGTATTATAATTACATATGTTTGTTTGTTATATATATACAAACCAAATTAAATCAAATCAAATCACACCACACCATATGTCTTAATATATATACAAGTTTCAAATCATAGAATCCAAATCAAATTCAAACGAATCAATCAGATTGGACCGAACAATTAAATGTTTCTTGGGACTTCAACCCAACCATCTTCATTTGAATTAACTCTAGTTTGCGCTGATTAAGTAGTACTATGGAGAGAGTTTTCTTGAAAGAATTCAAAGAGTTATCAAGATTTTCATTTATGTTATAAAAAGGAATTGCCATGGATTTGAGCAGAAATGAATGAGGAAGAAGGAGAAATAGAATAATGAATTTTTCTGGAAGAAATAGACATAAATAGAGTTTGGAATTCGTTGGATTTTGAATGGACATGTGTAGTTATTTTAATTTTAAAATTTGAAACAATTTGAAAATCTGGCAGTTATATGTCGACATACACTTATTTTTTTGTCGACGTACTTTAGTGAAAAAATTGAAAATTTTGAAGTCTTTTGAACTTTATTATATTATACTATTTCTAAAGTTTTTACAGAGACATAAAGATGATTTTATCATAAATAAAACTCCACTCATTACTTAATAGATAGCAAATACATCCAACTAATAAAGACACACTTAAATAGGAGATTCGAAAGCAAATACAAGGAAATTTAAACAAATACATGAAGATAGATTAAACTAGATGGACTAGTTTTCAGACGATGTTGAAGGAGGTGAGACTCCAAGCTTTCTTCCTATCTTGACCATGAATTTGGTCACTTTGGAAAGTTTCTTGTTAAGCATCTTTTGATTTTTGATGATTTTCTCTTGATTTTGAATAATCGTTTCATTGTAGATACGTTTAGTGTTAGTTGGATACTCAACACTTTCTATAGAAGCCTCTTCTTCTTCGACTTCCATTGGCTCTTGTTCTTGTTCCATTCGAGCTTGTTTGGCTTCGAATGTTTCATAAGGTTTGAAAGTTAGAGGAATTTGCATGAGATTAATGTTTGATGAGTCAAAAACTTTTCTAGGCACAAATTCTTCTCCATGAAGATCAACATTAAAGTATTTGAAAATACGAGTGAGATAAACACCATAGTAGAGAGTGCTTTCTCTTGACGATAATTCTATGGGCTTAATTTCATTTAAAATCATTTCGGCCCAACTGATAGTATAGCTATTCATAATAGCAAAGAGAGCCTTTTGAACTTTGAGAGTTGGATTGTTGAAATTTCCGGAATGGGGAGTGATCGTACGTTGGAGGAGAAGGTGGACAATTCTTGTTTTTCGACGAAAGGAACGATTTTTGAATTCATTGGAGCACCATCTTCAAACATGTCGTGAAAGGTTTCCAAATCGGTTTCATCAATAATAAAATCCAAAAAATCCGAGCCCGTGCTTTTACAATTTAGAATAGTGCCTAAGAGTTCGGCATCGAAGAAAATTTGTGTGCCTTTTACGCTACTACAAATTTGGCTTTCGTTGCCTTCGTAAAATCCGCGATTGAGACTCGATAGAACATCTTAACAAGTTTGGGATAACACACTTTGTCATTGTCACGGGAGTCAAATAGACTCAAGACTGCATTGTGTCGAAAGAGAGATATAAGATCATATGAGGGAAAATCGCTAAAGACGGCAAAAGCACCCGTGTTAACTTTAGCACTTGCTAAATAGTTACCATATGTTTTGATAGCTTCTTCGTCATTATGAAGATAGCCTTTGATGGTATTGGTTATCTTCAATTTTTGAGATGAACTAGAGGAAGCCATTGGATTGATAGTTTTGAAAAGAGTAGATATGAAGAGTATTGTTTTAAGTTGTGATTGAAAGGTAGAAAGAATAGATGTATATATATAAATTTAACGGATATGAATTAAATAGATATGAATTGAATAGGTACAGCTTTTCAGATTGTAATGACATCTTTTCAGACCTTGGGAGCTGGTGAAAAGTTGGAGAGAAGTTTGAAAGTTTAAACTTTTGAAATTTAAAATTTGAATTTCAAAACTGGTCAGATATGTCGACATAGAGTTATTTTTATGTCGACATACATGTCTATTTTCAAAGAGAATTAAATTTTTGTGAATTTAAGTTTATATAATCGATTTACATTTCAGGTTTAACGATTTCTTGAAATAATTCTAATCCTTGTAAACACACAAACAATTTATTTTATTTGTTATTTATTAGTATATTATTATTTTTAATTTCAAAATTCAAATTTCAAATATGAATTTTAAATTTAAAGTTTAAATTTTAAAGGTTTTAAATTCAAATCAAAGCAATCAAACAAAGCAACCATTCAACCAAATAAAATTAAAAATTAATTAAGGCATTACCGGTTTTTAGATCCTTTTCTTCAAAATTTTCTGAGCTTTATATTGCCGTAAAGCAATTTTTTTTCCACTTTCTGGTTCTTCGTCACATGATGATGAATCTGAATCATCTAATGTTGCTGCGTATGCTTTCTTTCTCTTTCTTGATGAATTACAGTTGTTTGTTTGTTGAGTCGATTTGTCTGGATATGGACACATTTTCTTTATATGGCCAGGTTTGTTGCAGTTATAACATCGACCATCATTACTTCTTGAATTTCCTTGATTATAACTCTTCCTTCTATATCTCAGAAATCTTCTAAAGTGATTTGTCATAAGTGTTGTTTCTTCATCATCTTCACTACTTGAGTCAGAATCATTTGTTGTTGCTTTCAATGCAATAGATTTCTTTTCTGTTGATATGGTTTTTTTTTCTGTAATTGGACTTTGTAAGACATCAGATTTCCAATTAACTCTTCAATCTTCATTTCATTCACATCATTGGCTTCTTCAATTGCCAAAGTTTTCTGATCCCATTCTGAAGTTAATGAACTTAATATTTGCCTGACTTGATCAGTTTCAAAATAAGTTTTTCCAAGTGTTGTTAATGAATGGACCATCTCTTGAAATATGCAATACATATCAGAAATAGACTCATTCTCATTCATTTTGAATAATTCAAACTGATTTACTAACATAGCTATTTTAGTTTGTTTAACTCTACTAATTCATTCATGAGTAACTTGTAGAGTTCTCCAAATTTCATAAGCAGTTTTACATACTGACACTCTAATAAACTCATTCCTATTTAATAAACAAAATAATATATTCATGACGTTAGAATTGCTTTGTGCAGTAGCCTTTTGTTCATTTGTACATTGTGCAAATGTAGTTGTGGTTTCAACATATTCATTTTGTGTATTATTCCATGTGTCTAAACCTACTAATTGTAATAAATTTTCATTCTACATGCCCAATATGAATAATTACTACCATTAAACAATGGTGGTCTAACAGTGGACTGTCCCTCTATAAAAGAACTATTATTTCTACCAGTGTTGGTTGCCATTATTACTATTTTCAAAAATCAGATTATGAACTTTTTGAAAGACCTTACTCTGATACCAATTGTTAGGGATTGCGGGAAGGATCATTAAGGCAAAACAAACACTAGAGGGGGGTGAATAGTGTTTTTGAGAATTTAAACTAAATCTAAAACTTATGTGATAAACTATATGAATCGAACACCACCAACACAATCACAGACACAAAACCAAACATAGATGAAAAATAAACAGAAAATAAAAATAAAAAAGGAAAGAACACAACGGATTTTTACTGGTTCGGATTGCGCCTACGTCCAGTCCCACGCAATGCAGGATTGCACAGAATTTTATTACTATATCAATATCCAATTACAACCGTCCTTGATTTCACGGCTATAAGGGATA
This sequence comes from Allium sativum, assembly GCA_030737875.1. Taxonomy (NCBI): domain Eukaryota; kingdom Viridiplantae; phylum Streptophyta; class Magnoliopsida; order Asparagales; family Amaryllidaceae; genus Allium; species Allium sativum. The sequence continues at coordinate 591,403,770 of CM060920.1, forward strand.
CCACTGATTCCACACACACTTGATCAAGTTTTGCCCGTCCTTGATTTCATGGCTACAAGGGATACCACCGATTACGTTCTTGATTTTACGACTACAAGGGATACCACCGATTCCTTTACTCAACACAAACAATTACAAACAACCCTATAACTCTTCAATAGCACTTGATTCAGAGAGTAAAGAGTAGAGAGTGTAGAGAGAAGAAGTTTGATCAAAACATAATTGAATTCGGCGGAGTATAAGTGTTGAAACCATAAAAAATGATTAAGAATAATGATGTAGAGAAAGGGGATGAAGTTAGAGAATAAGAGATGGTTAAAAATTCGAATTCAAGCCCTTTTTATAGTGTATTAAAAGATGTCATGCTTCAGAACCGTCACAATTATTGAAAAGACACTTCCTTTCAAATTCAAATTTCTGACAGTTATATGCCGATATATAGTTTTATTTATGTCGACATATCCATAGTATAAATTTGATTTTTGAATATTTTTAAAGTGTTTTCATGTAAATATAATTCTAGAAATTCTTGAATTAAAATATAGTGTTATAAAATAATATTATAAAGTAGGAAATCATATGAAAACACAAATATGAATTATATAAACATATTTATAAAATTAAAAAGTTTAAAACTATATTAATATAAAATGTAAAAATATAAATATATGAAACTCATAAAACTTTGAGATTGAAAAAAAATAAAAATAAGAAAAGAAAATAGAAAGGATAGAAACTAAAATAGAGAGGATTGAAGATAGAATATGAAAACAGAATTTGAAATGAACCTAGAGTGCTATTTAGAGTCATACATAATCTAGACTCTATAACTATATTAGTCTTGAACTCTTTAACTCTTGAAATCTTGAATACTCATGAGTCTTGAAATTTCTCTGAACTCTAATACTCTAATATCTATAAACTGTACAGTCTTCAGTAATATTTCCTGTATATAAATCCTGCATATGTATATACATACACACACACACACACATATATATATATATATATAATACACAAAAGTGTTAGTTTATATTTTGTAATCAATTAATATTGAAATAAAGTTGTTTTCATCAAAACTCCATTCTCCAACAAAATTTTAGTTTTAAAACCTTGGAATGGTTTAACTTTCCCATAATTGACCCTATTGACTTACTAATTTCAATGCTAATTTGTATCGCTAAATAGATCACGACTATAAATCTATTACCAAAGTGTTTGAAAAGAAAGTTATCCCGAATTTAATAGGCTCATTAAATAATCAATAAATTCATTATGTATTATTTATTTTTAAGCAGATTATTTGAATAAAACAAGTTTTTGCTAAATTTAAGTTATGTTGGATTCATTTGACATTAATTAGTAGAATAAATTAATTTCTACTAGTTTTTTAAACTGGATAAATATTCATCTACTAGCTGATTATACTAAGTGCTAACTATAAATTGATAGTATAAGTTATTTATATAGCGGTTAATATGTAAGTATATGTATTACGACATAAATGTCATTATTGAGTTACATGATAGCATGTCCAAGTACCATTGGGATTATTAAGTCTCTTTCCAAGAATGAGATAAGCTACTGATCTTAAAATCATTGTAAGTGTTGAATTTCAATTTAATAAATTATTAATTAGTTAAAAATGTTTTTAATGTTAATTATATTAACATTGGTTTAGAAGTTAATTATTTTTACTAAATTAACAAATTTTTTCATAAGTAAATTATTATTTTTAAATTGATAACCGTTTCAAAAGGTTAACAATTATTTTAATTAGTACTAATTCGGCAAATTTATTTCAATTACTAATCTGCTTGGGTTAATTAATTTGGTAATTAGTGACGATTTTGATGTTAATCAATTATTTTGAATATAGTTATTTAAGACAATTAGTTATTAATTTTACAAGGTTTAATTATTTAATTACTTAGTTTGCTAATAGAGTTTTAAGTTGATTAATTATTAACAAAATATATTTAATCTTAATTAATCATTTATAAATCAATGTTCAAGTAAATTTCCCTATTTATTTATGATAATTAAGTTAAGTTAATTAAATTAAGAAGCAATCTTAAAATTGTAGAGTACAAAATTTTGGTATGAAAGAGATTCACTAAATAATTAAATTAAGTAAAGTAGTTTAATATTTGGAAAGAGGTTTTGGAAACCCAAACGGTTTATAAAACCTTATTTAAAAGAAAGTGTGTATGGAAGTTGTAAAGTCATTTATAATATATCTAATTTGAGATAACAATTCTGTCAGCCATGAAGATAAAAATGTTGTTTGGTCAAGGTCTGAGAGGTAATAACAGTACCCTAACTTGAATGGCTTCACTATTATCTAATAAATAATATTAGTTTGGGATCAAGGTCGAAGTTTTTTAATTTAAAAGATTATACCATATACAAATTTGTGAACTTAATTAGGTCAAGCTTATTAATAAGCGACTTGATTTATAAGTTTTCTAAGGACATCTGTTTCGACACTTCTTATATGATTTTGAACTAGAAATTTCTTAAGCATTTATTGATATACATACATACATACTTACATCAAAGGGTTAAGTAAATGAATTATTTTTACAGAAAGTAATTAAATGAAATTAATTAATAAGAGATTAATTACATGGAGCCGAGTAGTTTCCCTGGGAAATTGTATATGACCTTTTTGTATTAGTCTGATAGTTAAATAACCAACTATCAAATCTAGTTTGAAAAAAGTAAACTTTCATGTTACTTGAATTTTAGCACCCTGGTTATCCGAAATGACATGGGCATTATTTTGTGCTAATGAATTGGTCAGACTAGGCATATTTACAGATTAGGTTGGTATTGCTTTTAAACTTCAAGAGAGGAGTAAGGAGTTCAAGTCGTATGCTCGTAAATTTAATATTATTTTGTTACGTTTGTTTATTATTGTAGTTATCTAATCTTGTAAGGGATTGGTTCTTAACTATCCAGCTTGTCTTGTTAATTAATATTCTAATGTGTTTATATACATTTCACCTTTCTTTTGTATAAAGATTGTTGTATATTATACATTATTCGTTCCGCTATGAGATTTTATTCTATCTTTTCTTTTCTTTCCAGCACTTGGTTATTCATCGACCGATTAACTTTCAACAATTGACCTAACATGACCTGCAAAGTCCTCCCTCCCAACATTTCAGACCATTCTCTACTTCTCATTCTTTCAACCTACCTAACATCGAACCCTTTCCCAATTCTGATTCTTCAACTCCTAATGCTACCATCTCAAATTTCTATATGTCATTGCCAACTCCTGGTCCTATGTTGTCTACATTAATCCCATATATATACTCCATGCCAAACTTAAAATGACCAAAAGCTCTCCCAAAGTCGAGACTTATATGGTAAAGGTTTCAAGCTCACAACAAACCTCCAAACAAAACTTGAATAGTCACAACGAGAACTCTATGCTAATCCAAATAACTTATCATTGTCAATGTAGGAGCACCAAGTAGTAGAAAACCTTACTTCAACATCAAAAAGTTAATGGAGTAAGGGCGTGTTAGTACTTTCAGAAGAAGTTGATGGAGTAAGGTGGAGTAATTAGAGAATTAGGACAACTGGTATGAATATTTTATAAACCAAGGTTGTCATCATCAAAAAGGTTGAGATTGTTAAGGAATGAGATGTTAATGATAAAGGTTTTAATGACAACAACCTTGTTTCAAATATTATTGTTATAAAATATATACTAACACTATTCTGTAGAAAATATATAGAGGAAATCTATTCAAGTGTTGACTATTGAAGATTGAACAGTTTAGAGAATCAAGATTTAAAAAAAGAAGAGTTCAAGATATAAGAAGTACTCATGTGTATCAAGAATTCAAGAGTTCAATAACTGTAAAGTAATGAAGTCTAGATTTTTTATTAAAACTCTGGTTAGCACTGAATTCTGATTTCAATCTTCTCTCACTATATTCAAAATGATTTCAAAATTACTTCCTCATTTTAAATCTATTTTCAAAATAATTTCAAAATTACTTCTTTATTTTAAATCTTTATCTATTTGTTCATAAATCTATTTTAACTTATAAAATTTATTTTTAACTCCTGTTTTGAAATAATACTTTATTTCCTAATATATTTTACCCTTGATTCAAATGTTTCTTACTTATATATTTAATACTAGCTTTATTATAATTACTTATGTTTCCAATTTCCTTATTTATATTTATTAACTTCTAATATATTTCTTACATACATAAGTTTTTTAAATATACTTTTATATTATTTTATATTTAGTTTTTAATCATTTTTGAATCATTTTAAATATATATTTATACCTTGAAAAGCTTTATAAAAGAATATAGTTTGTTTTAACTCAAAATTTACCATAATTTATTTAGTCATTATTTGCCTTAATTAAATTTTTTATTTTTTGAACTTTTTCTAAGGCATGTCGACATATGTCTTTTTATATGTCGACGTATGTACCGTTTGTTTCAAATTTAAATTTTAAAAAGTTGTGTCTTTTGAATTCAAAACTATTCTGAAAATATTTGACTGATGGGAGACTATAAATAGGCGTCTAAATTTGTTCTTTAACTAACATTTCATTATCTTCTTCTTCCTTTCTTCTCTCTCCATTCTTCTTCTTTAATTCTTAAATTCCATACTTATACTCTTCCATTTTCAAAAAAAAATTATATCAATCTCTTTCTCTTTCAACTTTCTTATCAAACTTTCTCTGAAATTCAAGTGCTACTCAAGAATTATAGGATTTCTGTAATCAAAGATCGCAAGATCAAATTATATCGAGTCTATCCTCTAAAACAGATACGGAGAAAGGTGTGGTCGTATCCCGTATAAATCGACTAGGTGTGATATCCTGGAAATCAATTGGGTGTAGGTTATGGCCTGGAAATCAATCAAATGAGTCTCACTGTACTCCGGAAATCAGTTGAGGTGTTCCCTCATTTCCTTGAAATCAAGGATTGTAATACTGGATATTAGTTGAAAAGAAATCTACATCAATCCAACATTGTGTGAGACTGGATGTAGGGTAACTTTGGACCTGTATAAAATCCCGGGGTGTACTTTCCTTTTACTGCTTTTCATTTTTATTATCTGCATATGTGATTGATTTTGTGATCTGCATAACATTATGATAAATTTAAAATATTTCAAGAAATTAATAAAATTCATAAACACTGTTCACCCCCTCTAGTGTTCAGTTTGCCTTAAGATCCTTAATCTGCATCCCCAACACGTAAACAAGATCTAAGCCAAGATTTTTGTGACACCCAACATCCCTTAATGTCACTCACAAAGGGAATGCATTAAGTTTTGTGAATCGTTATAGTAAACAGAACGACAATATTACAAGATAGACATATAAAATAACAACGGAATAAAAGCTTTATTTATCATAAGATACTGTGGTCCAAAAAAATCACATGTCTGAAATACAAAAGCCCAGTAAAACATAAAAGCTACTGTCTTGTACTTCAAAAATACCAGAGTACATAAAAGAAACAAAATTCCCCAAAAACAAAATATAATCATAGCAACAAGGATAGGAGCTTGAGCCATACATCTCAGCAGCTCCAGCAAAAGTAAACAGAATCATGGTCAAGCCTCAGTGTTCCCGCTTTGAGAACCTGGGGGAACGGAAGAAAGAAGAGGAAACAAAAAGAGTCAAACATAAAGTTTGGCGAGTCCATTTACTTTTAGCAAGTAAATAAATAAAAGTAGCATGACAGACATATAAAGTGGATAAGAGAGGGATAACTACATAAAAGGGAAGTATAACAAGGTGAACAGGATAGGGTGTATACGCTTCTAATGATTACTCTGCACTACTGCTAGTATATATAGAATGAGATGATCCCCAACATGTATGAAATATATGTATGAAATGGTCGACTTAGGCGTGCTTATTGTGAGAGGTTTTAACCCCATAAAATCCACAGGCAGCCCCAACAACGGACTCCTAAACTTACCAGAGTCTAGATGTACCCTAATTACTACCCTAATCGATCAGCTCCCTACTTCGTAGATACCCTATGCTGGCTCCACAGTAGGATGTATCACTTCCGAAAGTGGCAACCCTTCATTTTCAAGATGTGCATAGTGATATCTACTGATGTCACAGTACTTCCGGTGAGAGGTTTTAACCCCATAAAATCCATAGACAGCCCCAATAACGGACTACTAAACGTACCAGAGTCTAGATGTATCCTAACTGCTACCCTAATCGATCGACTCCCGACTCCGTAGATACCCTGTGCAGGCCCCACAGAAGGATGTATATTTTCCTAAAGTGGCAACCCTTCATTTTCAACATGTGCACAAACATATCTACTGATGTCACAGTGTCTTAATTCCCATGGCAATCGGACCCATGCACGCACATGACTCTGTTGGTTTCCTGCGCTATTGACACCGCTCCTTCGTTTTGGATCTCTTATAATCAGACCAGTAAGCGTGCCCCGATTCTAACCTAGTTCGGAGTACTCGCTTGATACCTAGATGGTTTACTGACTGAAACGGGTCCCACACACAAGATGATACAAACACCCCCTAGGCTTGCATCCCCACTACTAGGATTTCAACTGGTCATGCCTGACCGTCCAACATGTAAAACAAGTTAAGTTGTCGGGCCTATATGTATAAATATTACCCCACAGCCACAAGATGTACTTAACCCTCACTGATCCAAGCAAGTTTACATAATAAGGTTGCATAACCCCAAAGTATAAAATAGGTTAAGTTTGGGGGTCTATATAAATAAATATTACTCACCGCCACAAGATTTGCTTAACCCACCCACTATTTCAACCAAGTTCACTTAACCCCTATTCAAGTTAACATGTTCATACAATTCCTATGGATTCATTTAGGTTAATTATTTCAATTCGTTACCAAGTCCATTTATGGTTATAATGGGCTAGACCTCCAACATTTGGCCTACAAGTTGTGAATGCTTGATATGTCGGTCGGGTCCGGACAGACTTCTTCCATAAGTTGGGCCTAACCTCGTTTCTTAGCCCTTCTCGTATTTGTGCACTTAGACCCCTTACATTAGATTCAACATTTGCGGTTGCTGGACATGCCGGTCGGGTCCGGGCAGACTTCCACCACAAATGCAATCTAACCTCGTGTCATAAGTGCCATTATAGTTTTCTAATTACTGTAATCCTAGGTATTTTAATTATTAACCAATTAATTATACCTATGTCTTTATAGGTGTTCATGCCCATTTACCCAATTATATTCATAATGGATTACATTTCCAAATTTATACTTGTCATTCAGGTTATGCCAATTCTAATGTTTTCCCCCACTCCCTAACTAACGCATTCGCATATATTTGGCGTCATGTCTAGGCTAGGAAGTAGCCTAGCCATAAACAATAAAAGGGAAAGATGACAATAGTGATTGTTTGAACAAAAGTGTCATATACATGTAATTATCATAATGACAAGGTGGCCATTTAAAAATAGATCTAGTGAGCATGTGATAATGAAACTAGATCTAACATACCAAGGATGTCGTAATAGGCATGAATAAATAAGGATTCATACTTCCAATTAATGATAGATCTAAATTAATCACCACACGATAGGTAAAGTTTAAGATCCACAAATGTGACATGATGGATTAACCACAAGCGAATTAGATCTATAAAGGTAGATCTAGCGTGATATGATAAATTAACCACAAATGAATTATATCTATAAAGGAAGATCTAGCATGACATGGTAAATTAACCACAAGCGAATTAGATCTAAAGAGATCTAGCATGACATGATAAATTAACTAGAAGCGAATTAGACCTATATAGGTAGATCTAGTATGACATGATAAATTAACTACAAGCGAATTAGATCTAAAAAGGTAGATGTAGCATGATAATAATTTAAGATCCACAATTGTGGCATGCCAAATTAACCACAAGCGAATTTGATCTAAAAAGGTAGATCTAGCATGACATGATAAATTAACCACAAGCGAATTAGATCTTAAAAGGTAGATCTAGCATGATAATAATTTAAGATCCACATCATAGTTTTGTCATATATCAAAAAGTCCCAATAGATCGGATATGATAAAGATTTAGATCCAAGTCATAGAATATTATAAATTCACAAATTATGATAGATCCAATATGATTCAATCACAGGCATATATTCAAATCACAGTCATATCGCGTTTACTTTTAATCATTTAAATATAAAAGTAACTAACTCACCGTGTTTGGATTTTAGAAGATAGAAAAGAATTTGTTGGTGTTGAATCTCAGATCTATAGTTGAAACGCTTGAATCATTTTTTTTAAACTTGATTTTGGAGAAGAATATGCTATTTAATTTAAGTTGCAGCAGAGCCTCGCCATCACCATTATTTTTCCAATGAAAATAACCTGGGTTTAGAGTCTTTTATATAGCCGCTGCACCCTAAATCTGGACACTGCGTGCGTCTAGAAACATTCAGCCAATTCGATCCAGCGGTCAACCCATAGGTCGACCCATACTCCCTGACTCGACCCCGGTGTTGACCCAGCGGGTCTCGGGTCGACTCAGCAGGTCTCGGATCAACACCCTAAAAGGGTCGTTTCGGGGTTTTGGCTTTCCGTTTTGTCGTTTTGAATTTTTTTGAATATTTATTTATTTAATTTATATATATATATATATATTTCTCATATGCTTAAAAACTTCAAGGCTTAATAGCTACTTCATACGATTTCCATTTTATGCAAACCAAATGTCTATCTTGACCAAAATTTCGAGATGAATGCAATGATATAGTCTGTTTTACTTAATTCACAGTATTTAATTAAGTTATCATATTATATTCATTATATAATGTAGTTAAAATGTCTAAATTTTTGGAGGTGTTACATTCTCCCCTACTCAAAGGATTTCGTCCCCGAAATCTCCAAGTTAAGAAAAATGCATATCCTACCATCCACATCCATCTACTCATCCACCAATCACTAGCATCCATTGTCCTTAATAGATTTCTAATGCTTATATGAACATATGCAAAGGTGTGTGTATATGCCCCAATACTAATGCAATGATCAGGCGGTCTACTGATTCAGTCGACCTCCTTAATGCTATGTATGTTAGTGCCATGAATCCAACATGTATGCAAATAATCCTATTATAACATGTAAGTTCTATATGTGTGCACAATCATTCGACCAAATGCAACATCCACTTGATAATACATCCATTCCCATCCATTAAAAGAAAAGAAAAATGCACACACATCCATATGCACTATGAGAGTGATTGAGCCGATCTAGTGCCTAATGTGTGTGAATATGCATCTACAAGCAACCTCTAGAAAACACTTGCATCCACTTGCATCCATCAAACGTAACATGTCTCAAACACAAGTTTACATCCATGGGTTCCCTACCTGAAGGTCGAAAATTCGATCGATAGGATACAAATGAATGATAGAAACAAGTGGCAATAAAAGCTTTAGAAAAAAAGAAGTTAAGAACATATTCGCAAAAAGAAAAGGGTATGAAGCGTGATCTTTGTCTTCAGTCTCCCAAGTCGCATCCTCGCTGTCTTCTCCCCATTGCACTTTTATTAACCTAACCTCTCTGTTGCGCAGCTTCTTAACCTCTGATCCAAGTTTACGGGTAGGAACTTGTCTAATTGTCGCCTCCCGTTCTACCTCTACTTCCTCACGCATGTTCGACTCAACTACCTCTGTTGTATCGTGTAGGCACTTCGATAAATGAGAAATGAGGAAAACATCATGAATATCCACACATATGTGAAGCGGGCTGTACGTCTTTGTTACGAATACCACGGGAGTACCCCATTCAGATATCCTTCGCCTAATAAACCCTTTCTCAAGCAACTCTCCTACTTGCTTGCTAAGCTTCCTCTTTCTCGTGGAGCCATGTGACGCACGGGTCATGTAATTGACTTTGCATTGTCTACAAATATATACAAAAATCGATCTCGCGCCTTGGAGATAAACCCCGAACCTCCTTAAAAACATACGGATACTCACGGACTACCACTGCAGACCGTAGATCATTGATAGATGCATCAAGAGATTCTAGGAAACTACACATGACAGACCCTTTTGGGTCACAATAAATCTCGAGGGTCCTCCTATGGCAAGTCAAAAGTCTAACAACCCTCCCCTCACAACCGAGAATGCACCGTACATAGCTAGCCAACCTATCCCTAGAATCAAACCATAGCGCATAAAATCGAGCACAAACGTGTCACACTCGAACTCGACACCCAATATAGATATTCTCAAATCCCAATAAATCATGGATAAATGATCTGAACCACCAATGGGGTTTGAGACAACAACGGGATCCACTACCATACTAGTATTTAAATGTAGATATTCAAACACAGAACTAGATATAAATGAATGCGAAGCGCTAGAATCAAAAATAGTTCTTGTATGATGATTTGAAAGAGAAATCAAACCTTCCACGGAGACTTTCCTACCTCGATCTGGAGAACCGATCACGAGAGCATGCACTTGCTCTTCAGGAGCTCCTGCCCTTTGACGTTGTCCTTGTTTCTTTGGGCAATCCTTAATAAGATGCCCGACCTCCCCACAATGGAAACAAGCGTTCTTACTTCTTCTACAATCTTTGCTTACATGACCCACATGTCTATAATTAAAACATTTCCTCTTGTCTCGAGCTTTGTCGTTCTTTCCTCCCTTCTTTTGTGTCTCCTCAACCTTAGCTTCTTTCTTTTCAGCTTTATCTTCCTCATGCGTTAATATCATATCAACGAGTCTTTCAAAAGTAGCTTTCAAAAGTAGCTCCCATTGGAATATGGGACATAGCTAACCCATGAAGGGGTTCATTTAGTCCGTTAACGAAGTGCAAGGCCTTCTTATGCGGAGCGTCTACTAGTTCCAAACCGAATCTAGCCAGCTAGTTGAATTTGTTTACATATTCTTTAACAGTCATGTCTCCTTGTTTGAGCGCCAAGAACCTATCAATTTCCATGCTTTTCTCATCTTGAGAAAGAAACTTCATTTCAAATCTCTGTCTAAAGTCATCTCAAGTTTCCACCGGATGCCCTGCTTGGGCCACTTCCCACCAGAATGAAGCTTCATCCTTCAATAGTCAGGCAGCAAATTGAATCTTCCTTCGATCTTCCACTTCAAAGATTACAAACAAGTCCTCAGTCTCCTTGAGCCAATTCCTTGCCTCTACGAATGTCTCGGTTCCATGAAATGGCTTTCCTCCCATAGCATAGAAATCTTTACAGATCTTGGAAAAGTTATCTGCAGCGATAGAGGAGGTGGAACAACGGGTGCAGCTAGGGGAGGAACGTTTCCTTGGCCTTCGGCAGGTGCAGTGGCCTCCAGATACCTACGGAACCAGCCTGGTATCATAACACCCTCTGGGATATTAGGTTCCCCAGACATGCTGAAAAAGAAAAGGAAAGAGATTTAGACAAGGGATCGAAAGATATTACTTATGGCTTTTTGGGGAACGTTTTTCAAAACAGACTTTTCTTTTGAAAATGCTTCCTTTTTAAAACCTTTTTAAAAATAGTTTTTAGAAACTTTTATCTAATCTGGTAACCTTTAGCTCTGATACCAAGTGTGACACCCCACGTCGGTTTATGTCACTCACAAAGGGAATGCATTAAGTTTCATGAAGCATTATAGTAAACCGAACGGAAATATTACAAGACAGACATACAAAATAACAACAGAATAAAAACTTTATTTATCATAAGATACCATGATCCAAAAACATCACATGTATGAAATACAAAAGTCCGTTCCAACATAAAATCTATTGTCTTGTATTTCAAAAATATCAGAGTACTTAAAAGAAATAAAATTCAACAAAAACAAAATATAGCCAAAGCAACAAGGATAGGAGCTTGAGCCATACATCTCAGCAGCTCTAGCAAAAGTAAGCAGAACCACGGTCAAGCCTGAGTGTTCCCGCCCTGAGAGCCTGAGGGGGAAACGAAAGAAAGAAGAGAAAACAAAAAGGGTCAGACATAAAGTCTGGCGAGTCCAGTTACTTCTAGCAAGTAAATAAATAAAAGTAGCATGACAGGCTTATAAAGTGGATAAGGGAGAGATAACTACATAAAGGGCAAGTATGACAAGGTGAACAGGATAGGGTGTATACGCTTCTAATGATTACTCTGCACTACTACTAGTATATCCAGAATGAGATGAACCTCAACATGTATGAAATGGTAGACTTAGGCGTACTTCTGGTGAGAGGTTTTGACCCCATAAAATCCACATGCATCCCCAATAACGAACTCCTAAACTTACCAGAGTCTAGATGTACCCTAACTACTACCCTAATCGATCGGCTCCCAACTCCGTAGATGCCCTGTGCTGGCCCCACAGGAATGTATCACTTCCTAAAGTGGAAACCCTTCATTTTCAAGATGTGCACAACTATATCTGCTGATGTCACAACGTCTTAATTTCCATGGCAAGCCTGACCCATGCACGCACATGACTCTGTTGGTTTCCTGCGCTGTTGACACCGCCACTTCATTTTGGATCTCTTATAATCAGCCCAGTAAGGGTGCCCCTACTTTGACGTAGTTCGGAGTACTCGTTTGATACCTAGATGGGTCACTGACTGAAACGGGTCCCACACACAAGATGATACAAGCTCCCCCTAGGCTTGCTTTCCCACTACTAGGATTTCAACTAGTCATGCCTAACTGTCCAACATGTAAAACAGGTTAAGTTGTCGGGCCTATATTTGTAAATATTACCCCACCGCCACAAGATTTACTTAATCCTCACTGATCCATGCAAGTTTAGTTAACAAAGTTGCATAACCCCAAAGTGTAAATTAGGTTAAGTTTGTGGCCCTATAGATATAAATATTACCCACCGCCACAAGATTTACTTAACCCACCCACTGTTTCAACCAAGTTTACTTAACCCCTATTAAAGTTAACATGTTCATACATTCCCTATGGATTCATCTAGGTTAAGTATTTCAATTCGTTAGCAAGTCCATTTATGGTTATAATGGGCTAGACCTCCTACATTAGACCTACAACTTATGGATGTTGGATATGTCGGTCGGGTCCGACAGACTTCTTCCACAAGTTGGGCCTAACCTCGTGTCTTATCCCTTCTCATATTTTTGCACTTAGACCCCTCACATTAGATTCAACATTTGCAGTTGCTGGATATGCCGGTCGGGTTCGGGCAGACTTCCACAACAAATGCAATCTAACCTCGTGTCATAAGTGTCATTACAGTTTTCTAATTACTGTAATCCTAGGCATTTTAATTATTAACCAATTAATTATACCTATGTCTTTATAGGTGTTCATGCCCATTTACCCAATTATATTCGTAATGGATTATATGTCCAAATTCATACTTGTCATTCAAGTTATGCCAATTCTAATGTTTTCCCCCGTTCCCTAACTAATGCATTCACATATATTTGGCATCATGTCTAGGCTAGAAAGTAGCCTAGCCATACATAACAAAAGGGAAAGATGACAATAGTGATTATTTTAACAAAAGTGACATAAACATGTAATTGGCATAGTGATAAGGTGGACATATAAAAATAGATCTAGTGAGCATGTGATAATAAAACTAGATCTAACATACCAAGGATGTCGTAATAGGCATGAATAAATAAGGATTCATATTTCCAATTAATGATAGATCTAAATTAATCACCACATGATAGGTAAAGTTTAAGATCCACAAATATGACATTATAAATTAATCACAAGCGAATTAGATCTATAAAGATAGATCTAGCATGACATGATAAATTAACCACAAACGAATTAGATCTATAAATGTAGATCTAGCATGACATGATAAATTAACCACAAGCGAATTAGATATATAAAGGTAGATCTAGTATGGCATGATAAATTAACCACAAGCGAATTAGATCTAAAAATGTAGATATAGCATAATAATAATAATTTAAGATCCACAATTGTGACATGACAAATTAACCACAAGCGAATTAGATCTAAAAAGGTAGATCTAGCATGACATGATAAATTAACCACAATCGAATTAGATCTAAAAAGGTAGATCTAGAATGATAATAATTTAAGACCCACATCATAGTTATGTCATAGATCAAAAAGTCCCAATAGATCGGAGACGATAAAGATTTAGATCCAAGTCATAGAATATTATAAATTCGCAAATTATGATAGATCCAATATGATTCAATCAAAGGCATATATCCAAATCACAGTCATATCGCGTTTACTTTTAATCATTTAATTCTAAAAGTAACTAACTCACCGTATTTGGATTTTAGAAGATAGAAAAGAAATTGTTGGTGTTGAATCTCAGATCTATAGTTGAAACGCGCGAATCTTTTTTTTTTAAAACTTAATTTTGGAGAAGAATAGGCTATTTAATTAAAGTTGCAGCAGAGCTTCGCCGTCACCGTTATTTTTCCAATGAATAAAACCTAGGTTTAGAGTTCTTTACATAGCAGCTGCACCATGAATCTGGACACTGCGTGCGTCTAGAAACATTCAGCCAATTCGACCTAGGGGTCGACCCATACTCCCTGAGTCGACCCACATGTCGACCTAGCCAAAAGGATCGGTTCCGCGTTTTGGATTGCCGCTTTGTCATTTTGATTTTTTTTGAATATTTATTTAATTAATTTATATATATATATATATATCTCAAATGCATACAAACTTCAAGGCTTAATAGCTACTTCATATGGTGTCCGTTTTACGCAAACCAAATGTCTATCTTAACCAAAATTTCGAGACGAACACAATGGTACAGTCTGTTTTACTTAATTCATAGTATTTAATTAAGTTATCACATTATATTCATTATACAATGTAGCTAAAATGTCTAAAATTTTGGGGGCGTTACAATTTTACAAGTGGAAGGTTATCATATTCCAAGCAGAAACGAGGCAGATGAATGGTTCACCATCTTTAGGGGAACAAAATGGCATAGCAGCAAGGCGCAAGTTCTCTTGCACAACTTGAAAGTGGTCATTCAATAAGTGTGGAAGGGAAAACACACTCGAATTTTCGAAAGCAAATTCGCTACTGAGATTGAAGTGTTATATATATATATGTATGTATGTCTATGCGTGTGTATATATATATGTGTGTGTGTATGTATATGTATGTATGTATATAAGGAGCGTTCCGGGGCACCCCATTTTTGTAGCACCCATGCCCTATCAAAAGCCACATTAATCCAAATCCAACAAGATTTGTTAGATGTTCAATCCATATATATAGTATCATCAATTCAAAATTTGAGCTCATTCCGACATTCGTAACATTTTCAAAACCTTAGCTCAAATTTTCATTCAAACATTTATTCGAACCGTTAAATTTAAACATCAACTATATTATTCTACAAACATTTGAATGAGCACAAATTTTGGATAAATGATGATATATGTGTGGACTGAACATTTACCAAATCTTGTTGGATTTGGATTAGTGTTGCTTACGGTGGGGTGGAGATGTTGCAAAACAGAGATGCCCAGAACGTTCCTTATATGTATATGTATATGTATATGTACGTGTATATGTTTACAAAGCATACATAGGAAAGTGCTAACTTCGCATTCTAACTTAAGCACTACTTTTAATGATAGTTGAGTGTACCGTAGATGACTTGGTTTTGGTATGTAGTCCAAGCTTTGTACTCATTTTGGTTTTTAATAAATGAGGTAAGGATCCTCTTTAAAATCATTGCTTAACTTGTAGAAAAAAAATAGAAATGTATAAATAATGTTAAAATATGAAAGCGCAAAAGACTTTGCCTTTTGTTTAAAGTTAACGAAACAATTTAGATATGCATAGGGGCGCTAATAGGACAGAATAGTCCGTTGTACGACTCGGTCTGAAGGGGTAAGGTTCTCGGTCCGTGTCCGTACCATCCTCATTTAGGACATGTTTTACGATACAAAAAAGTGTACGAAAGTATGTCCATCCGAAAATGTTCGATGTTTTTCTATTGTTCGAACCTTGTTCGCCGTTGTCCGGCTCATACGAACACTATCCGAACCAACTTCTCGTCCGGTCCGTGTACGTCCAAAAGTCTTATAGGACAAGACACGAATACTCATATTTTTGGTCTGGTCCGCCCGATTAACACCCCTAGATATGCACATCCAATATTTTGCAGGTTTGATGTAATTTAATTTTCATTTTAAAATATTGATTTTCAAAATTCTGAATAAAGAATCAAGATTTGTTAAAGATTAAAAATTAGATCCTTGGGATGAATTGTAATTATGAGAAGTTATATTTGGATGATAATATGATTGGACATAAAGGAGACGTCAACGGTCTACTATTAGATCTCTCATTGAGCTTAGTCTATAATGATATCCAACATCCAACTTACATCATACCATTATTTTACGATTTATTTTAAATCCTACCATGGGAGTCTGTGACATTTTAATTATAGTTTGTTATTATACAATTTTAGCTATACAGATCCATTATTCGAAAGGTTGTAAAAATCGGAAGACGAATGCTAATCGACAAGCAGATGTTACGATTAAACTTTTTAGACGACGATTGGTGGAAGATTAACAAGAGTTATAAATTTTGTGTTTTCTTTCCTTCGGTAAATTCAAAATGAAAATCCGAGGATTTTGGGTTTTGATGGGCTTTCAAGCACTAATGGAGCAAAATCATGTCGAACTACCTCATAAACATCTTATATAGCAGCCGAAGTTAAAAATTTTGGAATGTATTGGTTGGATTGGATGAGCATAGACACCTTGAAACTATTTTTTTTTTTTTTTTTTTTTTTTTTTGAACCACAGAGGTTCTCCTAGGTTTCTACATTAAAATCTTCAAATGACAATAATACCATAAAATAATAGTTTACTTACGTAATTACCTGGTTATTTTTAAACTTCAATCATGAAACGAGAACTTGAAATGAACTCAAAACTGAAAACGTCCGTGTTGTAGACGAAGCCTACCCGAAAACAAAAACGCATAAAGCATGTGGAAACGTGTTCAAACTCTCACTTCCCGCGCCAACAGCGTGCCTAATTCCTGCCTCCACGAGCTTACACATGCTCAGCACAAGCCGCCTCCTAACCAATTATATCATGCCACGTCGCTGTAAACATGCTTCTACGCGACTTCCATCCTCCTCCGCTTCAAATAATCGGCCCTTGACAGCTTCAACAAGCGACTTCTTCAACATAAATTCAACAAAAGAGAGAGGAAGTGCGAGAAAATATACCAATAAATTCTCAACACTTTCTCCCTCTCTCAAAGTTCGATTACTGAGTGGGCAATGGCAGCGGCACTGGCGAGACCAGGGAATTTATTTGGCGAATTATTGGGTCCAAAAAATGATAAAAAATCGATCCCTTTTTCGTCTTCGCCTAGTTGCGTCAAGTATAAGAGGGTTAATATGACTGGATCTGCCACGATGAAGTGTAAAGATTTGAGTTTTAGTCATCAAAAGTCCGATTTCGATGATCGTATGAACAGTAAGCTTCAAATTAGAGGCGAATCCGTTGCTGTTTTTAATTACAAGGAGATCGAAGAGGAGGAGGAGGAGTTGAAAGAAAGGATCAGTGAGGAGGAGTTGAATCGCTGGATTGAACAATCGATCCAAGAGGTACTTCTCATGTGAAATAATTTTCTCCATTACTCTTGGGCATCAAGCAGTTAGGATCATATTGATGTACAACGAATTTATTGACCCTCTTTAACTAATCGTGAACTGCATGTAGATATTTCCACTTAAACGGTAACTGAACATATCATCAATTATGCAGGAGACTAATTAAGTGGAGATCTTACAATGTGATATATTCCCTTATACGTCAAGTTACCGTGCATTGTCAAACTGTATTTTGTAACTTAACTTCATGGATTCTTTCAGTTGATGCCAGTTAACCGTAGTGTTTAGGGAAAGAGGAATACTGTGGATGACTTTAACCATTCCAAAACAATATATTGCTCAATATGTATGGAGCTGATGAAACAATTAGCAATGAATGATGTAAACGTTATGGGTTATGAATGCGAAAACTTAATATGGTATTGTGAAAGTTTTAAGAGAAAACATCTAACTTATGGAACTTGTTGCTGTGTAGATTGTGAAGAACTCAGGAGAAGAATCGTCATTCCTAATGCAAATATTTGCTCAAGGCTCATCATCTCTGAAGCTTAAGAAAGAAGAAGCATCACCTCATAGCTGGCCCAATGTGAAAAGGAAATGGAAGGAAAGCAAATCGACTCCAGATGGAATCATTCTAGTGCAAGAGCTCAAAGATGAAGAAGCAACATGCGATGAAGCATCGTTTAGCAATAGGGATGACGGTAGTGGCTGCAAAAGATGGGGTCTTGTAGTTCAAGGGAGAGGCATGGAATGTGCGGCGTCATGCTACGTTCTCAATACATGTCGAGTAAAATCAACGGCAGGTTTTTGCACCCATTTCTGCTTGGTTAGGGCTAAGTGCTTCGGTGAGAGTTTGGATAAACAGCTTAGTCAAACTTGGTTGCATGGGAGATAGCTTCTCTTCCTTCACTTTGGTTTTAGTACTGGGAAACATAAATTAATTTATGAGGGCTGGCTTCTTCCTCCCTAGTTATTATAGATGTTTGAAATTAATTTACATGCACATTTAGTAGATTGAAGTGTATATACATTCAAGTGAATAATCTAAGTTAGGGCTTTTTCTTTATTAATTAAGCCATCATTATCTGCTGTATTACTTTCTTGAATTTATAGTCTCTGGAGAAATACACGATAATGGTAATTAAATGAAGAAATGATAGTGCTTTCTTATTAGTATTACAGTACAACGGTGGAAAAACCGACCGTTTAAGGTGTTTAATATGAAATAATAATCATTTGTTAAAATATATTTCAAGTTAGATTTTATTTAATACATTATACTTTAAGAGAAAATGGAAGTACTTGATTTAGTAGAAATTCAATTAAACTTAAATTCGTTAAGGATGTGTTTGCACGTAATAGTAATGAAAAACATTTAAACGGTGTGTTTTAGTAGGGTATTTAGACGGAACTAGCGGTTAAACGAGATGCGTTTGCATCTTCAAATAGAGATTTGAGTATTTAAGCGAGGTATTTACGGTTGTGATTTTTAATTTAACTGAATTATAATTAATTATTTTTTTTATTTTTTTATGTAATATGTTTAAAGATTTATTTAATATTTTAATCGATATTTTAACCCTTTCGAATGGGATCCCAAGTGTGGTAACTAAGAAGGTGCGAGAGTAACGCCCCCTAATGGTGTTCGACTAACATATATTAATCTAAATTAGTTGTCAACGGTTGAATTTGAATATGAATAAGCTGTTGAATTAGAATTAGCCAAAACGATATATTAATTTGAATTCAAATACGGTAATTAAGAATCAGCTCAAAAGTGAGTTGTTGGCAACCTGACCAAAATGGCCAGCTCGAGTAATGGACGCATCAGACTAACATATATAATGCACATAACTAAGGGCAACTCCAGTGGTGCCAATTAAGGGTCCAATATTCAGTGTTTTCTCTCCAGTGGCTCGGTTAAGGCGTAATATTAAGGCTAATCTTTAGGATCCTGAAGACCATCCTGGCGCCTAGTTATTAGGCGTTAGGTCCTGGTGCCTAAAAACTAGACGCCAGGACCTCCTCCATACGTGCTGCTCGTGTAACGCATCTTCTACCCTTTTTACCTCTTCCAACGGCTATAAACGGTCACATTTTTGAACTAACAACGGCTATAAACGGTCGTATAGAAGTTTCAACGGTCATAAACAGTCATATTTTTTTATTTTTCTATATATATCGGTATGAGTAGCTCATTGTGAAACACAAAAACTTCTTCAAATCCACCATACTCTTTATCTAGCAGTAAACAATGTCATATCCATTTTAATTCAACAACGAAGCGATGAATACGAATAGTTGGAATTTCGATTGTCAACCAGTCGAAGATCTTACCCCTCATTCTGCTCCAGCACTCTCATTTCATTCTTCTGCGCCGTGGACCGGGGACGAAAATAAAGATCTCTGTTTAATGTACTGTCACTTTTCAAACGATTCAGTCAAGTGAAATGATCAAAGTGGGGAGACATTCTGGTCAAAAGTTACGTCTGCTTACACCAAAAAGCACGTAGAAAGGACAAGATCAGTGTCTGCACTTTCCAGACGATTTGGGAAGATTAATCGACAAACCCAATTTTATGAGTCTCAAGTTCTCATAATTAGAACCGCAAATTCTAGTGGAATGGGTGGAGAAGCCGAATTGGTAATAATTTGTAACTCTCTAATTTGCTTGTTGATATTTTATTTACCTTCCACGAAAGCATACCAATATTCATTATTTTATTGTTTATAGAAGCAGATGGCGAACGACCGATTCCTGAAATTATTTCCTAGAGAAAATGGTGCGAAAAAATCGCATTACTACCAATTCGCTAATTGCTATGAATTGCTCGTTAGTCGTCCGAAATGGAGTTCTAGCAACGCGAAGAG
Organism: Allium sativum; assembly: GCA_030737875.1. Classification (NCBI taxonomy): domain Eukaryota; kingdom Viridiplantae; phylum Streptophyta; class Magnoliopsida; order Asparagales; family Amaryllidaceae; genus Allium; species Allium sativum. The sequence goes on from CM060920.1 coordinate 591,424,262, forward strand.
CTTAAGAGATGTTCAGACGAAGGCTAATGCAAAGAAAAAAGCAAGCCGAAATTCCTATATGTCAAGTCTAGGAGAATCTTCGCAGAGAGATTCTAATACCGGTGAAGATGCAACTCCCGAATGTGATGAAGATGCAAGGCCTATGGGCCAGCGTGCTGCGAAGAAGAAAAATGCTGTTCAAACCCAATTTGATTCTCGGTGGGCGCAGATGCACGAGAAGCATGACAGAGAAAATGAAGAACGCCAAAAACATATTGTAGAAAAACTTGAGGTCTTAAAACAGTTAACCGAGATTGAACGTGGTAGGTTTGAGTTGGAGCGGCAACAGCAAGAGACTTTAGTAATGCAAATGGATGTCACCGGAATGGACCCACTATCGACGCAGTACTGGATGGATTATAAATAGCGTATTGTTGATAGTCGTGCTGGATCTAGGCGTATGTAGTTTTATTATGTAGTGTTGTACTACCTTAATTGTTTTCATTTATGTATTGTTTTCTAGTTTGAATTAATCAATGGTAACTTATTTTCTTTAAGACAATGTGTATGTATCGAATAATTAAAAATAATTCAACGTATTACGTACGACAAAGCTAACACACTTCAATGCAAACGCACATAATAAAACAAAGATTCTGAAATACAAATTGAAACAAGCATAATAAAATATAGCCTCTAAAATATAATCTACTGGTTGCTGTAAGCGCTCCAGATGTGATCCATGAGATCTTTTTAAAGCCGATTATCCAGTGTTGGATTCCGATATATTTCATGTTGATCCACGTGAAACATATCGAATTGTCCTTCAATTTCATCAACCGAAGGTCGGTAAATTTGTGGGGGTTGTCTGGATCCTTCGTACTCGTAATCTGGTTGCACGATGTCGCGTTGATCTTCGATTATCATGTTATGAAGAATTATGCAATAGAACATAATTTTTTCCATTTTCGACCTTTTCCATATCCTACATGAACTACTAACCATTGCGAATCTTGATTGAAGAACTCCGAATGCTCTCTCCACATCTTTTCGCTGACCCTCCTGCATAGAAGCAAATCTTTTCTGTTTTGGGGTAAGCGGGTTCGCAAAGGTCTTTACAATCGTGCTCCATTTTGGATAAATTCCATCCCCCAAATAGTACCCGTAATCGTATGTGTTATGTCCAATCGTAAATGATACAGGGACGGATTTACCCTGCGCCAAATCGCTGAACAAATGTGATCGTTCTAGAACATTTAAGTCGTTAAGGGAACCAGACATACCAAAAAAAGCATGTCATATCTAAAGATCATGAGACGCAACTGCTTCTAAGATGATGGTTGGCCCTTTTTCTTTACCTTTGTACACTCCATGATGAGCTTTAGGACAGTTCTTCTACTCCTAGTGCATGCAATCTAGACTCCCTAACATCCCAGGCCACCCTCTACTTTCATGCATTTCACGCAACCTAGCTACGTCATCCTCGTTTGGAGAACGAAGATATTCATCCTCATATATGTCGACCACTGACTGGTAGAATTCATCTAGGTTTTCCAAAGCAGTACTCTCTGCAATACGATAAGCGTCATCCAGAGCGTCGACTGGTGCGCCATATGCCAACATTCTCAAAGCCGTTGTCATCTTCTGATGTCCAGTCAGACCTTGTTTTTTGGCAGCATCCTTCTTATAAACAAAGTACTTATTAGTCGCCTGAATACTTTTAAGGATTCGTAGGAATAATGGCCGACTCATTCTAAAGCGTCTGTGAAAAAGCGTAGGACCATAAGTCGGATTAGAAACGAAATAATCGTTCATCAGTGTTTTATTAAATGGTGCATGATCACAATGGAAGTATCTTCGTCCCATTTTTGAACCACCGTGTTGTCCACTAGATGAACCGTAAGTTTCACAATAGATCTCCATGAGTTCCTCTTCTTCTTGTTGGTGTGCTTTTGCATAGGCTTCATCCTCAGAATCACTATCGCACAACATAATTGCTTTGATCTGATGGCCAGACATTTTTATTGTTCAGTTGTAGTTTATTTTTGAATTGTGGAGTTAAAGTATGATACATACGTCCTTATATGGTTGGGAAAAGTTATGGCACTATAATCAATGTTAGGTCAATTCAAGCAGGCACTGTAGCCATGTTTGATAAAGCAGACACTGTTGCCATGTTGGATAAAGCAGGCGCTGTAGCCCTGTTTGATAAATCGTGCATGGTATTCTTACTTTTGATCTCCTCAGTGATGGGTCAAATCAAGCAAAGTAACCTTCCTGTTTTGTATTCAGTGACCGGTCTAATCATGTCTAGACCCATGTGAATGATACGTTATGAATGCATGTGACTCGTAACAAAAGGCACCCAGTACTATTGCCAAATCTTTTGGCTACAAATAAAGGGTGCTTTGGTTCCTTACTTTCACACAGTGACCATTTTCTCTTTCCCCGTTACTCTCCTTCATTCATGTCCACCGATAGTTGGTCTCCCTCGGAGTTACTAATACTTGTCGATGCGAATATTGACTTTCAAGAAATGCATGACAAAATCCTGCAAGGAGGTAGTGGAGTAACCCATGAAATGTACTGGAAATTGGTTCAAAAAAAGTACAATGACAACCCAAAGTGTTCGTCGTGGAGGTCTAAAGAAGAGATACACAGTAAACATAGCACCTTCTGGGATGATTGTGTCCGATACCGCTAGATAATCGAGGCGGTAGAAGAGGAAGATATTTTCAAAGCTGACCGTGCCACATTTGATTCACGTTATCTTTTCGAACATGGAACAGAATGTTGAGTATAACAGTGTGATTTTTGTTTGATGATAACAAACATATATATATTTTTTAAAATGTGTTTGTAAATAGTACTATTCTATATTTTACACACAGAAATAAATATTTATTGAATAGAACACTACTATACAGAATTGAATATCCAAACAGCGTTTTTATTCGAATAAATATTTTATTTTCAATATTTGAAATAGTACATATACAACACTCCACTATTTACACATTCAAATATTTTTGAATATTTTTGTCATGACACATTTAACACATCACAGACATTGTACTATTAAAAGATTCAAACAAAATAAAAATAGATAGATTGAATTGAACAACAAAAATAATATTTTATTTCAATCAAATCTGTTTATTACAAATAGTAGTACAATTTTTATTCACGTCCATAATCAATACAGAAATTCCTCATTATATATTCTTTCAGTTGTACAAACACTGTTTCTTACATATACACACACGCTAACGCTGTTCTTGTCTTCATCTTCAGTCTTCATCTTCAAGTCTTCTGTTTTCACAGCTTTCAGTCAGTCCATCTTCATACCTGTCACATACAGAAAAACACACACAATAGACTGCAACAAAAATAAAATTAAATAAAAGAAGATAAAATTTTATTTTTAAATTTTATTTGCCTCAGATTTGCGGTGTGTTTCTCATCATTTTTTCTAGACTTTGTCTGATATGCAGGGACAGAAAAACTCGTCTGGATGGCTGCATATACACACATGTATAGATATACACGTGTGCACTACCTCTCCAATCCAGTGTGCAACTGAGGAGTAGCCACACGGACCTTTCCGACTCAGTGCAAATCAGTATGAAAATAGTTGAGTCATACGTACAAATAAAAATAAAAAGCCAAAATAATCAAAAGAAATTCAAAGGTGATGCAAGTAAACATGGGGTGGTCGAGCCACGTTCAAACACGAAAATAGTGATGCAGCCAACATGTAAAGCAAGAGGGTTCAGCATGAATATGGTCGAGACATGGTTCAGCAGTTTTCAAAGATGCTAAAGTAGACAACAAAACAGCAAATACCAACATGCATATGGTACAACAACAAAACTGGAGTAAACATAAATGCTGAAGTACAAGTGCACAGGTCAAGCTATGGAGAAAACAATTTGGTCAAGGCAAATCAAATGATAACATAATACGAGTATGTATGACAATTTATCACAGCAGCAAATGGTTGTTAAGTATACATTGGCAACTAGTCATGGATCGTTTCAAAGTTAAGGCAAGTAGTGGTAAATGGATCAGTTCTAAGCAAACAGAGCATAACAAGGTAGAATACACCAATGTAGCAGTAAAACAGACGTGATCAAGTTAAGGCAATGTCAAGAAAGGTATCTGCTCTTATCAGTTTAGAAAATTACTTAAGCATGTCTCAAGGAACAAGGATAGAGTGCACAAGCAGAAGATCACAGCAACAAAACAAATAGCTCGAACACAAGTCTTCTCGGGGTACAAACAATTCAAGTAGCATTAGCTCAACATTCATCTCAATCAAAATATAGTATCTGTTCTTATCAAATAAGTACTTCAAAGAAAAGGCGTGATCGTATCATAGTTTTTATGAAGCAGTATAAAAATGAATGGGTAGTTCTGTTAAAGCTTTGGCAAATCAAGTATAACATCTGTCAGTTTTTAATCAGCAGGAAGAAAGAAAAAAAAATATTCAGTACAAAAGATTGCTGGAAGGTTTAAAATGGTCGATCCAGAGTCAAACAGATGGTGCATACAAGTTTGAACACCAACAAGTAGGACATGTAAGAAGCACAAGTATAATCAAAGTAGTATCTGTTCTTATATAAGTATGAAGCATCAGTTCAAATCTGTTTACAAGCATTGGCCAAACAAGTTTGTTCGAAGCAATACAAAAGGGGATCAGGAAAAACAAAGCAATTCACACTCTATCAAATCAGAATTTAATTCTGGAGTATATATGAAAAATATTAGCAAGATTTAAATTCCAGGATTCACGCAAAAGCATTCCAGAAAATTCAGCAAGTGTAGCAAGGAAAGTTTTTTTTTACTATTTCCAGAAATAAAGGCATATATGGCAACAATTTCATGAATTAGTCACAGCAAAATTTAAGGGATTAACTCAAAGCTGAATCACTCTAGACTAATTCAAGGACGAAAAGAATTCAAGCCAAAATCTGCTCAAATATCGCCACCAAGTCATTCACAAAATCAGAGCACATATATCGGATTTTAATCCTTTATATATACACCTATCATCATCGGCTTAAAATTCACCCAAGTTCTAGCACTAATTCAAAAGAGAACCCCAAATTAAAAAAAAAATCATATCAGGAAAGGAGGAAGCTTGGATCGAGAATTCAACATCAAATCGAAGAGGATAGCCGCTGAATAACTCGAGATCATCACACGACAGAGCGGTGGCCTTCAGATTGAAAGAAAATCGAAACCCTAAAAGTCAATCGCCACTTTTCAGAAGGAAACCCTAGCAGCCGCCCTTTTTGTTACACAGAGACAAAGAGTTTGGGCCAAATAAAATAAAGTGGTGAAGCAATTAAAAAAGTGGCCGGCCAAGTTTATACCAAAGGGGCTAAGAGATTTTAAAAGGGGATAACCCATCTTTTTAAACTCCTAAAGGATTTTGGATTTGTTTTTTCTTGTTTGTTTTTCAATTTAAATTTGTAATCAAATCTGTAGTTTTCTAGTTTGTCTCTAAAACTAGGGAGACGAATTACAGGGTTTGTAATTCGGGGAAATCTGGTTTTGGGGATAAAAACCAGTGCAGGGTTTTGAGCGTAGGGTTAAGAACAGTTGGGAGCGAGTGTCGCGAGTTTACAGGAGATTTTAAGCGTAGAGATTGTTTTAACTCCTAGTAGAAACCTTGGGGAATGCAGCAGTAGGCAGGTTTTTGCCGAAGCTGGATATATCTGTGTGTTATTTATTTTCCGCATTTATTCTGATTATTATCTGTGCTGTTTTTTATTTAATTATTCTGCGAAAATCTACGATAAACCCTATTCACCCCCCTCTAGGGTTAATTTAGAACCTTCAAGTGGTATCAGAGCTGGTTTAAGGTAACATCATGATAGTGGGTTCTCGCTGTATGATCATGTGACGAAGTATTGACTCTTGCCCCTACATGCCCGTGGGTGGTTGTCCGTGTCGAGAGGCAGGACGTGAAACCAGTGTCTGGGGTATCTTTTGTGGCCACCGGGGTGCTTAAAATTCCTCGTAAATAGAGACACCAAGTGGTATCAGAGCAGGTATTTTTTATTTTATTTTAACTCTAGAGTCATGAATCTGTCCAATAACGCGTTTTCTGAGGGTCAGTCCATAGCTAGGCCACCAATGTTTAATGGAACTGATTATGCATATTGGAAAGCTAGGATGAAAATTTATTTGAATTCAGTCGACTATGATGTGTGGGATATTATTGAAATGGGTTATAGATCTCCCACTGTTATAGTTAGTGGTGTTGAAATTCCTAAATCAAAAGACAGGTGGGATGCTAATGATAAAAAATTATTTTCAACTAATGCCAAAGCGATGAATGCTTTAATCTGTGCTCTTGATAAAACTGAATTTAATCGAATTTCTCATTGTGAGACTGCGCAGGAAATATGACATACGTTGGAGGTTACACACGAAGGTACATGTCAAGTGAAGGAATCTCGTCTCGCTCTACTCAGCAACGAATATGAAAATTTCTCTATGCAAAGAGACGAAGATATAAAAGAGATGTATGGACGCTTCTCGTCACTAGTCTACAATGCAAAAGCTCTTGGCAAAACCTATACTGAAGTTGAATTGATCAGAAAAATATTGAGAGTGCTACCAATGAATTTTGAAGCTAAGGTGACAGCGATACAAGAATCAAAAGATCTGAACAAAGTAAGCATGGAAGAGTTGATCGGAAATCTCATCACTTACGAGATGGAGTTAAAAGCAAGGGAAGAACGAAAGGATTCTGAATCAAAGAAAAAGGCGATCGCTCTAAATAATTCTGTTGAAAGTAATGATGATGATCCCGCTGAAGAGCTAGCCATGGTTTTAAAAAAGTGGGCCAAAGGAAAATACAAACCACGAAAGAAGAATTCAAAAACCGACAAGTCCGAAAGTTCAGATAGTTCAGACGATGAAGTGTTTTGCTACAATTGCAAGAAACCCGGTCATATCAAACCAAATTGCCCACAGCTTAAAAATGAAAAGAGGAAGAAGTTCAGAAGGAAGAAGAAGGCTTTTGCTGCTACATGGGATGACGAGGAAGGAGAAGAAGCTTCTGAAAGTGATGAACAATAAGCTAATTTGTGTCTTATGGCACAATCTGATTCAGAAGGTAGTGAAGAGGATTCTAGTGAGGTATCGAATTTTACTAATAAAGATTTAATTTTAATGTGTCACGATCTCACAAAAACTGTTGATTCTCTTGAACTAAAAGTTAAGAAATTGAAATTTGATAGGTCAAAACTAGTTCAAGAAAATAACAGTTTAGAAAGAAAACTTGAAAAGGGTAAGAATTCACCGTTTTCAGAATGTGAAAAATGTCAATTTTTGAGTAACGATTTTTTGAAATTAAAAACTGATCTTGAGTTACTTAAAAGTGAAAACATGAATTTGAAAAATGAAAATCATGATTTTGAAAAGGTGATTGAAAAGTTTAGAGAATCTGAAAAACTTGATTTTGGAAAGCGAAAGCAATTTGAAATTGAAATTTCCAAGTCCGATGCTAGAATCAAAGCACTTGAAAACGAAAATTTGATTTTAAAACAAACTGATGCTGAAAAGAGGAAAATCGCTATTAATCGTTGTTCAAATTTAATGAAAGAAAATAGCGATCTTAAAATTAAAATTCAACGACTTGAGTCAGCTCTGACTAAATTTTCTAAAGGAGAGAAATCGTTGAATATGTTGTTGAAAAATCAATTTTTTGTTCAGAATAAAAAGGGACTTGGATTTGAATCTGATCAAGTTGAAAATTTTTTTTTTAATGATTTTAAAAATCCTTTAATTGGCTTTGAAAACGATCAAATTGAATTTTTGAAATTAAATAATTTTAAAGGGTTTTTAAATCATAAACAAGTTGATAACTCGTTTAAAAACAATTCATTTAAATCTGTTTGGATTCCAAAAATTAACAAAACAAATTTAAGCAAATCTAAACAAATTTGGGTTCCAAAGGGTACGCTAGTGAATAGTAATGGATTGTTATATAAACGGGTTTGGGTACCAAAACGTGTAAACAAAGATAAGAGTGGTAAAACAACTTTTATTAGACCACTCGATCATATAAACATTTAGGAACCGTAGGAGGCTGAGGAACAACTGTGCTTAAGTAAGATAAAATTCAAGTTGATTCATATATCGAATTATTTGGAGTTCCTTAGCCATAAATTCAGAGTTGGAGATTCATTGGATCACGTTGATTATGGTAAGTCAGGTATGATCTCTAAACTCGTACTTTTATTTTAATTCCTTTTAGTTTATTTTCCTTTTAGTTTATTTTTACTTGGCTGATTTTGAAATCATTCATTGTAGATTGTTGAATTTCCTAGATTATGAAAAATTTGATTTTTTTTTTGTGATCCCAAATAATTATTTTAGATTTGATCGCTGAATGTTTCTTGTGTTTGTCTAAAAATTCTATGAAAATTTCACTCATGGTTCTTGCTTTGAAAATGATCTTGTGCTGCTCTGATAAGAAAATTGATTTGATCCATTTTGAGTGTGTTGGTGATTAAATGATAAGTTAGAAAATCAGTGACTGGATTTAGTTAAAATTCATAGGCAATTTGAATTAAATATATAAATATTTTTTTTAAAAAAAAATGTCTAGGAGCAATCAGTGTTAGAAATATTAGAAAATTCCATTTTCTACTAATTGATTTTTGAAACTGATTTTCAACGTGCATTGATATTTTCAAAAACTCCTCTTGAAATTGATATTTTCAATTTTAAAATTATTTTTGATTATTTATTCAGAAATTGAAATTATTGATTAATTTGAACCGTTTTAAGACTCATCAAAATTATTGATAGATTTATGAAACTGTGATGAGTTGTGACTATGGTATAATTCATAACTAGAGGAGATATTATTTTAAATCTCATGATGATTAGACAGATATTATAATATCTTTAAATTAAAGCTTATTTCACGACCATCTTCTATATCTACCATATTTCTGTCATTCATCATGGTTTTATTTAATTTGGGGAGTTCTAATTATTCTTGAAATTAAAAAAAAAATTATCCTTGGTATTCACTCCCATTTAAAAATCCTCGCGGTTATGCGTGAGTAAATTACCTTAATCTCTATGTACTTCCATTCTCACTTAAAAGACCTTTGGGCTGTGCATGGATGTAACTCATTAGAGAGGATAAAGTTAAGTTACTACTAACCCCATTTAAAAGACCTTTGGGCTATGCGTGGTTAGAAAGTGCTTAACACATTTTTTGAGCATATTTAAAATCTTTAAAATTCATATTCAAATATTCAATTATTATTGAACTCTCCTCATTCTATAAAATCCATCGCAATTCCATTCATTCTGAAAGTGAAATTTGCTTCTGATTTAAAGATTATTATGATTTTTGTTTGATTAAATGGGATTTGCGATATATATTCTCTCTCTTAATTTGAATTTATATTTATAGTCAATATTCATCACTGTTTAAATTTCTATTATCCTTTTGATGATAACAAAAGGGGGAGAATTGTCAAGATTTTGACTGATGAGTATTTAATTCAAAAATATTTTAAGATTGGAAATTAAATATCTAGAGGGAGAATGGTCAATTGGATTTCATCATTTATATTTTTCCACATATATAGGGGGAGTTCAGTTGTAGGGGGAGCAAACAAATAGAGGGAGTAATATATTTCATGTACAAACACATTTAACACATTCAAAATCTTGTGTATGTTTGTCATCATCAAAAGGGGGAGATTGTTGAGTATAACAGTGTGATTTTTGTTTGATGATAACAAATATATATATATATTTTAAAATGTGTTTGTAAATAGTACTATTCTATATTTTACACACAGAAATAAATATTTATTGAATAGAACACTACTATACAGAATTGAATATCCAAACAGTGTTTTTATTCGAATAAATATTTTATTTTCAATATTTGAAATAGTACATATACAACACTCCACTATTTACACATTCAAATATTTTTGAATATTTTTGTCATGACACATTTAACACATCACAGACATTGTACTATTAAAAGTTTCAAACAAAATAAAAATAGATAGATTGAATTGAACAACAAAAATAATATTTTATTTCAATCAAATCTGTTTATTACAAATAGTAGTACAATTTTTATTCACGTCCATAATCAATACAGAAATTCCTCATTACATATTCTTTCAGTTGTACAAACACTGTTTCTTACATACACACACACACACTAACGCTGTTCTTGTCTTCATCTTCAGTCTTCATCTTCAAGTCTTCTGTTTTCACAGCTTTCAGTCAGTCCATCTTCATACCTGTCACATACAGAAAAACACACACAATAGACTGCAACAAAAATAAAATTAAATAAAAGAAGATAAAAATTTATTTTTAAATTTTATTTGCCTCAGATTTGCGGTGTGTTTCTCATCATTTTTTCTAGACTTTGTCTGATATGCAGGGACAGAAAAACTCGTCTGGATGGCTGCATATACACACGTGTATAGATATACACGTGTGCACTGCCTCGCCAATCCAGTGTGCAACTGAGGAGTAGCCACACGGACCTTTCCGACTCAGTGCAAATCAGTATGAAAATAGTTGAGTCATACGTACAAATAAAAATAAAAAGCCAAAATAATCAAAAGAAATTCAAAGGTGATGCAAGTAAACATGGGGTGGTCGAGCCACGTTCAAACACGAAAATAGTGATGCAGCCAACATGTAAAGCAAGAGGGTTCAGCATGAATATGGTCGAGACATGGTTCAGCAGTTTTCAAAGATGCTAAAGTAGACAACAAAACAGCAAATACCAACATGCATATGGTACAACAACAAAACTGGAGTAAACATAAATGCTGAAGTACAAGTGCACAGGTCAAGCTATGGAGAAAACAATTTGGTCAAGGCAAATCAAATGATAACATAATACAAGTATGTATGACAATTTATCACAGCAGCAAATGGTTGTTAAGTATACATTGGCAACTAGTCATGGATCGTTTCAAAGTTAAGGCAAGTAGTGGTAAATGGATCAGTTCTAAGCAAACAGAGCATAACAAGGTAGAATACACCAATGTAGCAGTAAAACAGTCGTGATCAAGTTAAGGCAATGTCAAGAAAGGTATCTGCTCTTATCAGTTCATAAAATTACTTAAGCATGTCTCAAGGAACAAGGATAGAGTGCACAAGCAGAAGATCACAGCAACAAAACAAATAGCTCGAACACAAGTCTGCTCGGGGTGCAAACAACTCAAGTAGCATTAGCTCAACATTCATCTCAATCAAAATATAGTATCTGTTCTTATCAAATAAGTACTTCAAAGAAAAGGCGTGATCGTATCATAGTTTTTATGAAGCAGTATAAAAATGAATGGGTAGTTCTGTTAAAGCTTTGGCAAATCAAGTATAACATCTGTCAGTTTTTAATCAGCAGGAAGAAAGAAAAAAAAATTCAGTACAGAAGATTGCTGGAAGGTTTAAAATGGTCGATCCAGAGTCAAACAGATGGTGCATACAAGTTTGAACACCAACAAGTAGGACATGTAAGAAGCACAAGTATAATCAAAGTAGTATCTGTTCTTATATAAGTATGAAGCATCAGTTCAAATCTGTTTACAAGCATTGGCCAAACAAGTTTGTTCGAAGCAATACAAAAGGGGATCAGGAAAAACAAAGCAATTCACACTCTATCTAATCATAGTTTAATTCTGGAGTATATATGAAAAATATTTGCAAGATTTAAATTCCAGGATTCACGCAAAAGCATTCAAGAAAATTCAGCAAGTGTAGCAAGGAAAGTTTTTTTTACTGTTTCCAGAAATAAAGGCATATATGGCAACAATTTCATGAATTAGTCACAGCAAAATTTAAGGGATTAACTCAAAGCTGAATCACTCTAGACTAATTCAAGGACGAAAAGAATTCAAGCCAAATTCTACTCAAATATCACCACCAAGTCATTCACGAAATCAGAGCACATATATCGGATTTTAATCCTTTATATATACACCTATCATCATCGGCTTAAAATTCACCCAAGTTCTAGCACTAATTCAAAAGAGAATCTCAAATTAAAAAAAAAATCATACCAGGAAAGGAGGAAGCTTGGATCGAGAATTCAACATCAAATCGAAGAGGATAGCCGCTGAATAACTCGAGATCATCACACGACAGAGCGGTGGCCTTCAGATTGAAAGAAAATCGAAACCCTAAAAGTCAATCACCACTTTTCAGAAGGAAACCCTAGCAGCCGCGATTTTTGTTACACAGAGACAAAGAGTTTGGGCCAAATAAAATAAAGTGGTGAAGCAATTAAAAAAGTGGCCGGCCAAGTTTATACCAAAGGGGCTAAGAGATTTTAAAAGGGGATAACCCATCTTTTTAAACTCCTAAAGGATTTTGGATTTGTTTTTTCTTGTTTGTTTTTCAATTTAAATTTGTAATCAAATCTGTAGTTTTCTAGTTTGTCTCTAAAACTAGGGAGACGAATTACAGGGTTTGTAATTCGAGGAAATCTGGTTTTGGGGATAAAAACCAGTGCAGGGTTTTGAGCGTAGGGTTAAGAACAGTTGGGAGCGAGTGTCGCGAGTTTACAGGAGATTGTAAGCGTAGAGATTGTTTTAACTCCTAGTAGAAACCTTGGGGAATGCAGCAGTAGGCAGGTTTTTGCCGAAGCTGGGTATATCTGTGTGTTATTTATTTTCCGCATTTATTCTGATTATTATCCGTGCTGTTTTTTATTTAATTATTCTGCGAAAATCTACGATAAACCCTATTCACCCCCCTCTAGGGTTAATTTAGATCCTTCACAGAATTCGTAGGCCATGAAGCGTATGAATTCTTCATTACAGCTGGCTAACGCGCTTCGGTTTTGACTGGTAGATGTGTTCGTGCTAGTTAGCCTATGTAACAATAGTAGTTGTATCGTACTATCTCTCTACAGTGTTCGTGTACTATGTTCAGTGTGTATTATTGTCAAAGATTGTAGTAGGCTTGTCAGTGTCTCAGTGTGTAATCAGTGTCTCAGTGTGTAGTCAGTGTCTCAGTTGTGGTTAAGTCTATAAGTTAACATATGAGCTCTTATGTTTCCTTTCTACATTGATTACAAAATATGTCTCTATGTCGAGTCATTTCAATGACTGTACCAGGATTTGGAAACAATATTTTACACGTATGAGTTAAAAAATATGGGTCGTCCACATATGCATTAAACATTATTTCGTGACAGACAGCTATAAAACTCTCCCAGAACACTCCTAACTTAAGACACACAAAAACCATAGTTTTCCTACTCCGCTTTACCATTCTCACAACAATGCCTTCGTGGCCTTCAGCTACAGACTCTGAGGAAGAGGCATATGAAGCAATTAGACTTCAAGAGATGGAAGACGAATTAGAGTTTCTGAACGACCCACATTTTCAAGTACCACCAGAAGCTCAAGTGCCCCATGTTCAACCTTCACATGAACAGCTGATGCAAACGAACTTGAATAAGAGATGAGACGTCTTGAAAATGAAATGGAGCAGTTGCGATTTAACATAATAAGACTCCCTTGAGTTTCAACGTAATGAGACCTCATCATCCACCAAAATATTTCCTACGTTTCCTTATTTGATGTTTTAGTTGGCATCTTGTATCTGTAAGGCATGTATCTTTAGGATCTGTTATGGCTGTATGTTTAATGTTAATTGTATCTTTAATGTTTAGTGTTAATTGTATCGTCACACATGAGGCGGGGAATCTCTGCAACCTGTCATGTTTGTCAAGTAGACAACACTAGTACGCATGAGACAGATAATCTCTGCTACCTGTCGTGATCGTTCCCAAGTGTTTACTTTACAAGAAAAGAGACAACGAATCTTTTCTAGGCCTAGCTTCATAATAAAGTTGACAACCCTAGTACAAATGGGACAGGGAATCTCTGCTACCTGTCCATTATTCTTACAAACCGCGCCACAGAGAAATACAAGTGATTTGACCAGTCGCCCCCAATTAATGCTTTAATATATTAGGAAGTGGACTTGCGTTATCATATAGGACCCTGCATCTTCTTCCTGTCTTCATTATTTCTAACGATCCAATATTTTTCTGCTTTCCACATTTTCTCTAAATACAATGTCTAGTTGGGACTACGATGAAGAAACGATGGTACAACTGTACGATGCGTATGAAAGGAATAAGCAACCAGTCGATGATGTAGAGATTGTGCCAGAAACACACGCGGATGTCCAAGTCGAACCTAGAGAAGTGGAGTCTGAACTTTTTAGTGCCACGCAACCAAACGTTGCTGTCCCAAGAACTGGTCCAATGCAGAAAACCCATCATGCTCGGTTGATGGAAGTAATTGCTCGCCAGAACCCCGATAGGTCGAGTTCTAGCATTACGGGTCTATTGTGGAGTGGAATGCAACGTGGTTGTTTCTAAGAGTCAAACCAATGCTGGTCGTCGATTTTATGGGTGCAAGGCGTACATTGCTGCACAGAACCGACAAGGGTTGCAACGTTGTAATTTTTTCTCGTGGTACGATCCACCTTTGACTGCGAGGGGTGTCCAGTATGCACTGGAGATGCAAGCAGAGGTCGGTCGCTTGGAAAGATTGAACGTTGCAACAAAAGCAGAAATGTTGTATGGGTGGAGAAGTTCTTCGCAAAACTAAGACTACTAGTAATCTGGATTGTTCGGTCGTTCTGCCGTATTGTATCTTGTATCTTATATTTGCCTGTAATGATGTCATATGATGTATGTTGTATGTTTTAATAATGTTGTATCCTATATTATGTTATAATGATGTATCCTTTATCGTACTAATTCATTATGATAATTTGCAATAATACAACAGTACGCTAATAATACATCAATACTACTTCATAGGAATACAGCAGTACGCTAATAATACATCAATACCACTTCATAGGAATACAACAGTACACTAAATATGAATACAATATACAACAATCCCCGTTATAATACATATAAACCACAAATGGAATACCAAAGTGCAGAGAAGACAAATTACAACAGTACGTTAATCATAAATCAGTACCACTACATAGGAATACAACAGTACGCTAATATAAAGACAAAATACAACAGTCCCTTTAATAATACATATAAACCACAAAAGTGCAGAAAAGACAAAATACAATAGTCCGCTAATAATATATCAATACCACTACATAGGAATGCCTCCATCATGTCGCTCCCATCATCATCTCTGTCATGATCATCAACATCGTCAACCCCATCGTCGTCCTCATCATAATCATCAACATCATCGTCGTCATCATCATCAACATTGTGGTCTTGTGCAACAACGTCATACTCATCGGCAGCATGGCTCGGCAAGTCATCGAGACCAATGTCCTCACCGACGTCTCTAGTTCTAGATCCACTGTTCCCAACATCTGCATATGGCTCATACACGGCAAGTCTGACTGATAGCTAATCAATCTGAGACTCCAACATCTGTGTATGACTAACGTACATATCATGCATGGTCTGCGTGTGTGCAAGAGTCATATCACGATAACCGGCAAGGGTAGCTCGTGATTGGTCCAACCAATGTGCGTACTACAAAGACATGTGATGTGTGTTACGTAAAGTACCATAAATAAGAACTGTACATAAACAGAAAAATGTATTAAAGATATCTGATATGGAGGGTACAAGTCGGCTGAGGGTAATCCAGGAAGGTCGACGGGATCTGGAAACACTACGGGCTGCTCAATAAGGGTACCCGTAATATCGTACGCACTGAAACTACAATCCGGCTCTATCTGCATGGGAGGCTGTGAAAACTGGGATGGAATAGGATCAAATGAAACCTGAGGTACCTGAACTCTACCGACTGCCAAATGAGGTCCCAAATGATCGGAGTTAACCCCCCGAGCATAATCAAGACATCTAAGTCTACGTGGAGCAACTCTAGCCCAATAGGAATCGTAATGTCCAGCAATGAAGAATGGGCTAATGTCAACCCAACCAGCCTCCCGTAGGGCCTGTATGTACTGCACCCCAATCAACCTACTTCTACCAAACATGTCCTCGCAAGATAGCGGATCTCCCGGTATACGTAAATCGTGGCTGATCTGATACGCACACCTCTCACCTAAATACCAAATAGGGATATATGTCGATGTGTGTAAAGCCACCCTACGAGTAGAGAGTGTATACGCAATCACCATCGGGTGGCCGTCGACCATAACACCAGCCTCTGTCAAATGATCCAAATGTGAAGTCCAAGGAGTGTGTATGAGATTGCCCCGACTCCGCATGTCAAGCTGTGCTCTAGACTCCATCAAATCGTGACTTACACTAGGTGGAGCATGAGGTACATAATGAATACGCTCCCACCATCTCATCCGCGGAAAGAACTGCTCACCTACTTGAGCAGCCATCTCTACCATGCGTGGATGCATGTTAGTCGTGAACTCATAATACCAAATGGGCAAAATGTACCAAAAGGCCTGCATCTCTCTGACGTCTCGCAGCACATATGAATCTAAAGCAGTGTACAGTGCACCTAGTACATTTGTGCCCTAATCTATTGTATCAAGCCTATCGAACATAGTAATCCCGGCTAGATAACCCAAGCGAACGGTACTTTTGTGGTTCGATGAAAATGTCGAACCAAACAAGTACAGTCACTACAAGAAAAATGATTTTTAACAGCGTTGAAAAAACGCTGTCGTATCTTTTTACAGCGTTATTAAGAATGCTGTTTAACGACATGCTGTCGTAGATCTTGAAGATTTAACAAGGTAAAATAAATGTTGTTAAAAAAATAACTTCACAGCATTTACTAACCGCTGTAGATGTCTTTCAACAACAACAATATAACGATGTGGTTTGTTTACTTACTGTCTATACATTTATAAATGTTTGTTTTATGCTATGTTAAATCTTTTATGTTTTTCCACAGTAGTATAGTTATGCAGATTTAACTTCTAACAGCAGTTACATTATACTATCACTAAATTATATTTAAATGCTAAATATATGCTTTATTAAGATTTTCAAACTAACATTAGATAGCAATCGTATAAATGCAATTTAAATGATTCAAAACAATTTATATCATTAAACATATCCCGATGTACACAACATCTAAAACCCAACATTATATAAGTATCAAAACTCAAACTTTTATAGCATACATACATCAAACAGAAATACACGAATACAATAAAAGCTTTACTATGCAGAAAAAAGAGTGAGACGCTTGAATGATGCAATAACTAGCTGATTTTTGCTCCAAAAATCTTTAATTGGCTGTAAATGAAGAAACTCAGATTGTTAGCAATGAAATATAATAAAACATGAAACTGTAAAATTAAAAAACATAAAATAAGTACATTAATTACTAGCAGTCAATATGTGATACATAAACCAAAAATAACTGCTTCATACTGTAAATAATATCAGTAGACATATATGCATGCACTAGAAAATAAAAGGTTACAAAACTCCGGCTATTGAAGAAAAAAAGGGAAGCATAGTAGAAAAGACCAACAGACCATATGTACCCAATACGAAATAGATTGCATGAACCAAACCTTGAGCTGAGGTGAAGGCACTATGCTGCAATGGATTGGTAGCGAAAACTCAGCATAAAGAAATTGCAAAATGAGGCAACTCCATAAAAAGGTGCAGAAGAACTAGACTCTAAACTGGATTCTACAAAAAAAGAAATAACTTAAACTGTGAAAGACAGAAGGATAAAAACTAGAGGCAGCATAAACTATGCATGGGAACAAAGGAAATACATGAGAAAATGGGCAACATGAGGACACAAGTGTGTATGAAACAAAGGCATCATTACAGGTCTAAATATGTGAGGCCATGCATCTTCTGTTATACTAGTGCATTTTGAATTAAGGAGAAACATTTTGATATATCATATAAGACTTCAACATAATTTTATATTTATAAGTTTAGTTATAGCTAAGATATGTATTATTTGCAGCCTACATCACTTACAAACTCAAGTTGATTATTTGAATACTTTTTAAACTTGAAATATTTATTGATTATCTATATAATTAGGGTCTGTTGTTAGTGCAATATGTAGGTATCACCGAATTAAAAGAAGAAAATTATATCTTTGCTTTCACGAGACTCATTAGAACTAATGTGGTTGATTTAATTACTACCACCGCTACTAGTTATTTTTAAATGAATTTTCATAGGAAGCTCCATCTTGGTTAAATTTAGTTAATAAATTCTTTAGTAACTTAGTTAATTTACTTAATTTTTTATGAACTTATTAAATTTTACAAAACTACGTAAACTTTTATAAAAATTAGTCAGCTTTACCAATTAGATTATTTTTAAAATTTTAGTTAACTTTTATAAACTTAGTTTATTTAATTTTTATAAAATTTGTTAATATTGAGAAAATCATTTAATCTCTATAAAACTTGGTTAACCTATTAAGTAATTATATAACCTACTTAATTTTTATAATTTTGTTTAATTTGTATAAATTGGTTTAATTTTTATAAAACTTGGTTAATATTTTGAAAACTATATGATCTTTAAAAAGATTGGTTAACTTAGTTAAATTTTATAAACTTATTTCATTTAGAATTAAAATTTACCATTCGTTAAGTTTCATAAACGTTTAATTAACATGGTTAAAAAATTTCAAAAAATAATTATTTTTATAAACATTGTTATTTCTTAAATTTTAAAACACTAAATTACTATTAAAAAACTTAGTCATTTCTTAAATTGGATTTGTTAATTATTAATTATTTTAATAAATTTATTTATTTCTTATTTAGATTTAAAAAAGTTATTTCTTAGTTATTTCTAAATATTTTTATAAACTTAGGTATTTCTTAAATTAAGTTAGTTATTTTTAAAAACCTTAATTATTTAGTTAACATAGTTTAATACTAGGAAACTTAATCAATTCTATGGTAACTTAGTTGAATTGTTAATAAACATAGTTAATTTTAATAAACTTATTTAATTCTTAAAAAATCGAGTTGAATTCTACAAACTTTGTTTTAGTCTAACATTCATAAAATTCAATTAATTTTTGTAAAACTTAGATATTGCTAACTTGGTTATTATTATGAACTTGTTTTTTTTACTTAATTAATTTCTATAAATTTAGTTATATTTATGAACTTATTTAAATTTTAGAGAACTTGTTTAACTTCCATAAGATTGAGTTAATTTTCATAATTAATTATTATTTTAATAAATAAGGTTAGCTTTTATAAATTTAGTTGATTTTTATAAAACTTCGTTAACTTTGTTAAATTTTTTCTAAAACTTAGTTAATTTTTATTAATTTATTTTATTTGTATGAAGTTCTGCCCATATTTAGAAAACCATTAAATTTCTACATAACTTAGTTAAAATTTGAAAAATCCACCCTTAAGTACTTTCCATTGTCCACTCGTTTCAGCAAAGTGCCTACATTCATCAGATTTTGCACAATGGAACTCGGTTTTAGTTGAAAAGCATTAAATAATATTTTCCATCGTTGACAATTATCATCAGTATAAAAAAATAAATATTATTTTGGGCAAGCATGAAAAAAGAGTTTCCAATTGAAAGTAATAACATTGTGTAAGCAAAATAATAATATTAGAAAAAAAAACATTTACCTTAAAGAATTCACTTAAAATTCTTTTTGAGATTGGTTACTGTAGTTTTACTTGGTTACTATAGACTATTGAATATAAACTCAAAATATTCCTTTTTGCGTACTAACTTAGCTTTTTTACAAGCTGAATGCTTATGTTTTTTAGTTCTATAAAGTATGCCCAAATAGAATCTGGACCCCAAGATTGCTTGAAGGAAATAAAAGAATCAAGTTTTACAATCTTGTAGTTTGATTGG